>BMAO01009542.1:0-28500 GCA_019973975.1 Trichonephila clavata | reverse complement strand
CAGCGTCATATACTTGTCCTGGAAGTTTTTCAGGGGGAGGCTCCAGGAGATCTGTTGTGTAAGGGCTGGGTGCTTGTAAGCAACTTGCCTGAGGAGATCTGCATAGAATTATATGAAAACGTTTTAGTGATAATTTTATCTACAAAACTTGTAATGTGTCTTCGCTGTATTTCATATAATTTTAGGCATAACTAATAAAAAAAGTGATAAATAAATTTCAGTAAAACTTTAGATATAATTCCTTTAAAAATTATATGATTGCATACAAGAGTTTTCAATAAATTTGTGACAAAGAAATTTAACGCTTTTTAGCAACGGGGAAATGATTAACTTTCTTATCTCATTATCCAAACATCTATTTGTTTTTTTAGTTGTAATAAATGATCATAGTTTTGTTTTTAAATCAAATTTCTCATAAATAAATCCGATTGGTTACAAATTAAGTTTCTACATTTGATGTGCTTATGAAACGTTATCTTAAGATTTGATACGGGTGACCCTATTCATCTCATATTATATTTGTTAACAAGAAATTTAAAGACATTAAGAAAGGTAAAGGTTTACAAATTCCTAATTTGAATTTCAGAATCTCACTTTAAATCTTTTTAACTAAAATAAATGCTTATTAAATAGTTGTAATAACACAAGCATTTTTTTGCTTACGGTTTTACCTGTATTTCAACTTCAAATCAGCTTCATTTTCATTTCGATTCATTTGAAGGCGTGTTCAAGGTGTACAGTGGCGAATACAAGAGTAGAGTTGGGGGGGGGGAGGATCAAACTCCTCCATAGACCAACAGATTTGTAAATTTTTACCATAAATGCTGCCCTTCGGCCCTTTTGTCTACATCAGGGCTCGGCAACCTTTTGCCTGTGATATGCCAAACCAATCTACCAATATGGTCAAGCGTGCCACACAGCAGGATATTTGAGAAAAAATTCGATTTCCGCGATAATGCATGCAGTGTTCGAGAATAAACATCAATAACTTAAATTTACAGTTTCATCATATATTAATTTATTATGTGTTTTTAAACATATTTATTAAAATAATTAATAGGCAACATAAAATATAAGTATTTCCCTTCATTATATTTAAATAAAAAATAAATAATCATTTTAATGGAAACCTAGTGCTTGCACCCCTCTGCATTCATATCGTAAAATCAGGGGTATAATGTGTGACTTTCAGTTTGACACGATTCTCAACATACAGTTTGTTAAACAATTTATTAGCGGACTCGAAATATTTTTCATATGAATAAGGATTTTTTACTTGGCTATGTAGAACCAAAAGCGGAAAGCAGAGTACATGCAATTTTCTCACAACAAACCATTAATCTCTCCGGCAATGATGCTCAATAATTTACAAAATAGCTGTAAATTTATTTTTAGGGTTATCTTCCAGATGTTTTTAGTAATTCCTTAATGTCCATAATTCTGAAGGTGTTTGTCAAATAAGGACTGTTTCAAATTTATCAACTTCCATCACTTAAAAATTAACAGATTTGTGAAGTGATGCAGAGTGACTGAGAATTGTACTGCGTGCCACATAGGTTGCCGAATCCTGGTCTACAAGTTTTTTTAGAATGTAACCCCCACTCAATAAAAGTCTGTGTATACAACTGCTTAGGTCTGTTTCTGATAATGAACGTAAATTAGTTTATTTATCTTTGTGAATGAATGTCCACTTTCTTTAAGATTTTGTCTATTTTCCTTGTACTAATATTATTCTATGTTTCAAGTCATTGAGGAGTAATCCTTGCAATTTTGAACCCTTATCAAAATATTAGAAAGCGAACCAAACTATTATTTATTTAGCCATTTCTCTACAGAGCTCCTTGTGAGAAATTAGAAGCTAATAGTTAGAATTTACCGAGAACAACTGTCATAATCTCATTTGGAAGAATTTACAACTAGCTGACAAAAAAAAACATGACCAATTATTCCCAAGCTTATGCAACCATTGCTTATCAATTTCTCTATTAATATCTAAGCTCATTCAAAATAAGCAGAAAATTACGTTATTTTATTTCAAACATCTTCTAAAGTTTATAATTAGTCTTCAATGCACAAACCTGAGAAATTTTTCTAAGTACTGTTTGCTGCAAGAAGACCATGTAGTTTTACCAGCTCCAAGAGTTGGGGACATCACATATGTATCCGAATCGCAATGATTTCCGTCTTGGTGACCATCATGTTCCATTCCCAGGCTTAAAAAAACATTAGTATAGTTAAAAAGAGAGCCCGAATGCATTTTTAAATAGAGAGTAATTTTCTATGAAAATAATTTGTCAGTAAAAGTTTCAATGAGAACGATAGATTTTCTTGTAAAACTTCAAATGAAAACTCCTCAAATTATTTTTAAATTAAAAAAAGGATTAAATGGAAAATAAATAGAAAACAAATTGAAAATTTTCTTAATTTAAATGAAATCACATTAAGTACTAAAAATATAAATGAAAAGCATAAATCAAAAACTCTTTTTTTTAACTACAGTTTAAATATCTGAACACTGAAATTTATAAAACCATAATATTATGTAAGTTAAACAGACACGTGAGCATTTAGTTGTAAAGTTTCTTAAGCACTTATGTGAGTCAAATTGAACCAGAATTCATAAATTATTCTAGAAAGATGGGTACTTACGTATTACCGCAACACAATCGCCAACTCTGTTAATAACTTGCCATGTGGGTAACCACGATTTCCAATGTGTCGTATGGGCTGAATCGGCAACCAAGTGCTTTGTTTCATATAATGTCACCAATAGGTTGCGATAATACGTAAGTACCGAAAGATGCTTTGTCTTACCTATGTCCCATCTCGTGAGCTGCTACTAGCACTGTCTGAAAACTGGTTCCTTCACTGATAGTGCAACTGTTTAAGGGATTGCACATTCCACTTACAGGAGCTAAGCCTTAAAAAGTTCGAAAGCATTTTAAAAAAGTTATCTCAGATGCATAGAATAGATGAATTATTTTATGAAAGTATTTATTACAATAGTAAATTAATTACTCCAGCTATTCTATGCAATATTTGTAAAATTAGAATAATTTCTTACGATCATAGATTTAAAGCACTGTAAAATCCGGCGTATACTGTGCAACACCGTATAACCCACACCTATAATTTCAGGCTGCACTTTAAAATTTTTAGGTATATTCGCAATACAACGCACACACTCCTTTTTACGAAAAGTCCTAAAATATACATGCACAATGCCCTTATGTTTCAAAGTCATTTATTTGAGGTATTAATCCAAGATTTAGAAGAAGAAAAAAAGTATACTTCTAGATTTATAACCCTTTAAGTTCATAAGGAATGTGATTTCTTTTAAATAAACAGTATTTAGATCTCTATAATAGAAGTCTAATTGTTTTCTATACTCATTTTTTATTTTTAAAGCTCTCATTTTTATACC
Source organism: Trichonephila clavata (assembly GCA_019973975.1). NCBI lineage: Eukaryota > Metazoa > Arthropoda > Arachnida > Araneae > Nephilidae > Trichonephila > Trichonephila clavata. Next base: position 25,076 of record BMAO01009542.1, on the reverse strand, counting down.
CGGCGTATAACGCACACCCGTAAATTTCGATCTTATTTTTGTGCTTATTCGTTAAAAGTACGTGTTATACGCTGGTTTATAAGGTCTATACAGTTCAATATCGGTTACAAACAGTGCAGATAAAGTAATGAAATTTCAATGCAATTGATGTTTCAGTAAAGAAATGTAAAATATTGCTCGAAATTGTGGGAAAGTATTCTTAAATTTTACGTATGCTTTCTCAAAAATAATCTTAACTCAGAGAAATTTATTTTCTGCCTCGGTATATATATTATTTAGAAATGATGTTATACTTTAAAATAAATAAAGTAAGTTAGGACTCGATCAATTATTTTTAAAAGTTGAAATAAATTCTAAAAGAGAAATACTAGTCCTGAAATTTTTATATAATCTTTATGTGATTGAATTTAAAAAACAAAGTTACATTCAAATAAATGTATTTTACTTCAAATATTCCTATCTACCTTAAGAATCGAAGTTTATTTGATAACTTCGATTTTATATTTTTATTAATCAGTAAAAATTTTCTTTTATTCAAAACAACTACGTATTAATAATATGCATTATCAAAATGTTTTACAATTTTTTTCAATTTAGAAGCAAGTGGTATAATCTCAATTGCTCTTACTCTTTGGCTTTATCAATGAGCTCAATTTATAGGACGTCATAGTCACATGATAATGATAACCACGTGTTTTTAGCCAATCAGTTCAAACTCTCGTGTGACGTCATAGTTGCACGATAAAATCGATCATGTGTTTCTAGCTAATCAGTTCATACGCTTCATTGTTGCCAACTTTTGATCTTTTCAGAAACTTTCTCTTAAAAAATACAAATTTATCAACAAGAATAATGTACATAGGTTGACAAATTGCATTTTATTCAAAAGTACGAACATAAAATAAGATTTTTTTAAATTTTAAAATCGTTTGAAGAAATTTATTTTTTTATAACACTTGAACATTTTTATCCGATTATAAAATTTAGAAATTTATCCAAGTATAACAAATATACTTAGTTTGATGTCTGTTTTGAATTCAATGGAGAACACGTGTTTGTCTTTATCACGTGACCGTCGTGAACTGAGCTCATTAAAAGCTTATAAAATTATTTACTTTACTCAAATTATTTACTCCGGCAACTTTAAAAAATGATTGTTGCTATGGAAATGTATTTTTTGACAAATAAGTTAAAATTTTACTAAAAACGATTTTTAAAGGTGTAATAATTCATTTTCAGAAATGATATTTGTTCATAAGTTTGAACCCATTGAAAGTGATTAATATGCCTTATTAAATACATAAAAAAATACAAGAAAAAAATGTTCATACCTACTACATGTCTTTTGCGTCTTCCGCTTTCATCCACGACGTACATATTAATCCTGTTTTATAAAAAACATATTGTTTAATCATTTGAAAATACCTCATACTTTGAAATTTAAATTCCTTATAATATTACGAAAAAATGTTAAAAATTAATTCTTATGGATTTTTAAAATAGCTTCCATTCAACAATTATTCTTACCAATAAATTGATGGAATATAGGATTTAGAACTGTGAACACGAATTAAATACAATATGGTTCCCACTTGCAATAGATTTAAAATAGTACAATTCTATATATGTAGTGTTTAGTGCATTAAAGAATCAATATTATTATTCAATTACATAATAACTAACAAGTTTTAGAATTTTATTAAAAGCTTAGAAATATTTATTATTTGTTTGATTTAAGACTATGTTAATTAAATTCCTCAAGGCATTGATCAAAGCACCAACTAAGGGAAACAAGTTTTATTCTTCAAGAATAAATTCATCTTACATTAATATGGTTTCTTTATAAAGAGGACTTATTTTTTAAAAAGTTCACTTTAGTAAATCCAAATAAATTAAATCAATGATTTCCCGAAATTCAGTTCATATTGCATAGTAAAAGAGACATAAACAGTTGTGTGATTTGTGTGTGTGGGATAATTGTTAATAATCATAACCATATTTGAATTATAATTCTTGAGTATTTTTACGTGAGATCGTCTTTATCACATACAGTGAAAATCGTTTAATACGAAACTAAGGGAAAACTGAAATATTTTTTGTGTTGAAGAATATTGAAAAAAATATATATTTATTAAAAAATTACGTTTATTAGAGAACATTTTACTTAAAAAATATGTATATATGTATGCATTTAATAAAAATCAATGAAACAAAAACATTCATTAGAACTTAATGCAGCGTTACTCAAACTGTGGGGCGCGCCAACCTAGGGGGGCGTGATAACCCAACAAGGGGGCACGAGTACATCGAAAAATCGAAAACAAAAGATTATTTAAAAATATTAATTTACTGAAAGGAAACAAAAAAGTTCCATTCGATGTAATAAAATACACATTTACACTGATATAATACACTTATAAATATATATATCAGTACTATACACAATGTATTTCATAATTAATATAATAGTACCAAATGAAGAACAAGTTTAGTACACTGCTCGCCACCATAAATGCAACACCCTGAAGGAAGCACGCAAATAACATGAAATTTACAACATGCATTAGCGGAGGTGAGATATGCAAATGATTAGAATTTCAGCGCAGACACACATCACGCACGCCTGTGGCGCCACCTCAAAACGCTATTTAAGGCTTGGAGATTTCGACGATTCCAAGTTCGGCAATTGTGTTTTTCTTGTGGTTTTTTCAAAAAACGATCAGTTATGTCTCGTAGAAAAGAGCGATCAGCTTTTGATCAAGTATCCGAGTTCGACAGAGGAAGGATAGTGGCCTACCGAGGTTGAGGATTATTTTTCAGAGAAATCGGTAGTCGTGTTGGACGAAACCAAACAACTGTAATGCGGATATGTGACCGTTGGATACAGCAGGGTACGACGGACCGACGTGGTCGATCGCATCCGCCTCAGTGCACCATTGCATGTGAGGGCAGGCAAATTATGCGCATGGCAGTGTCGGATCACTCAGTCACATCACGAACCATAGCACAGCACATTGAGTCTGTAACGCATAATTCAGTGTCTGCGCGTACCATTCGACGCCGTTTACAGCAGAGTGGTCTGTCCGCAAGACGTCCATTGCTTGGTCTACCCTTGACGCAGAACCACAGACGTCTCCGCCGCCAATGGTGCGATGAAAGAAGCATGTGGGTGGTAGAATGGAACGAAGTTGTCTTTACTGACGAATCACGTATCTGTCTGCAACACCACGATGGTCGGATTCGAGTCTGGAGACACCGTGGAGAGAGGATGCAGAACAGCTGCGTTATGCACCGCCACACTGGTCCTGCACCGGGTATTATGGTATGGGGCGGTATTGGATATCACTCTCGCACTCCTCTAGTACGCATTGCCGGTACTTTAAACAGCCAGGGCTACATCTCCGAGGTGTTGGAGCCAGTTGTCCTTCCTTACCTTCAGGGCTTGGCCACAGCCATATTTCAACAGGATAATGCGCTACCACACGTGCCACGCATTGTCCAAAGTTTCTTCGTCAATCACCAGATTGAATTGCTTCCCTGGCCGGCTCGCTCTCCGGATCTTTCACCGATAGAAAACGTGTCTACCATGGTTGCTCAACGATTGACCCAGATTACACCCCCCTGCTGCTACACCAGATCAACTTTGGCAACGTGTGGAAGCTGCTTGGTCTGCTGTACCCCAAGAACACATCCAAAGTCTCTTTGAATCAATGCCGAGGCGTGTGGCAACGGTGGTCCCCAACAATGGCGGCTACTCTAGCTACTGATTCTGGTAGGAACCACACTTCACAGAAGTCTATACATTTAATCATTTGATACTTGGTCAGCATGTTATCTACAAAATAAATTTTGTTGTGCTATCTCTTGTCTTTCTTGGTGTTGCATTTACGGTGGCCAGCAGTGTAATTACTAGTGTCCCTATTGGCATGTCATAAAATTATATACACATTTAACACTTATCTTGATACTTTGTACAGTTTATAATTAAAGTGGTATTGTAGCCTTACGTCAAAGTATATTAATGTTGAATTCAATACATTGTTATTGTATGGAGGGGGGGGGGCGTGCGATGAAAGTTACGATTGAAAATTGGGTCGCAAGTATAGAAAGTTTGAGACGCACTGACTTAATGGAATTTAATACAAAATTTTAAAGTTTTTTGAAGAAACAAAATATTTATTGAGTTTTTGGAAAATAATCTGAAATTTTTCTTTGCATTCTCTTTATTTAGTATCAAATTGTCCACACATTGTTCGATATCGTCTATTTTGTTATTCATTTGACCAATGGGATGAGCATTCTAAATAACTGCGCATACTTCTTTTTTCTTGAGGTTCCTCATTTCGGATGTTTTTATGTGGTGTTTGTAGGGAGAGAGGAGAGGAAATTAGCTTAGATAAACAAAATTGGCTCGTGTCACAGGCTATTTATTCTGAGGATATTTCAAAGCCAAATTAGCCTCTTCACCGCGATACATGTGAAAACCATTTCTCCTTTATTTTACACCTCTCATATATCTCGCCTGTGTGGCTGGAGTTTTCCGTATTTTGTTCATTCTCAGAAGGGAAATCTTTTCATCTTAAGCTATTTTCATTTCGTGTTGAGAGAAAGAAATGCATAAAAATACATAGTAGTTTGTCAGGACCGTTGTATTATTTTGTGTTTATCAATATTTCGTCTTAAGCGTTTTCGCGCTAAGCGAATTTTACGAATTTCATATGATTTTTTTTAATTTTCTTCTGTATCAATTTTACTTCGTCAGCCACGGTAACCTAGTGCTCATGGTCACGAACTCGTGCGTGGCATGTTATGAATTCTACCTTAGTGGTGTTGAAGACCCGTTGCGTAGAGGGGTTGATACACATTATATCTGTCGTGGCTCAAAGTTCTCACTATGGAGTAATGTGAAAGTGTGGAGTGCCAGCTCAGGTGTCGTTCTCGTCACTTGACCGTGGTTCAAAATTACGAGGTCCTGTTGCTTTGTTGCGTGATTTTAAGAAACGCCTACTCATGCAAAAAAGAGGACGTAGCGTATGGGTTTTTAAATTCACAAATAATGTTATTCTGGTTGAAATTTAATGTAAAATCTGGATTCCTTGAATCATTTAATTTAAATAGAAAGAAAGTAAATAAAAAGTCTAATACAGATGCTTTATCATGTTATTCCTTTTATAACAAGCGGAGTTATTTTCAAAAGTTAATAAAAAGTGCTCCAAAAAATTACATTAGTAACTTTTGTTATTTGATTTGGTTTTATACAAAATACCATTTAAAATAATCTTTTTAAATAAAATTTTGAAATGAAATAGCTGTTTGACGGAACTCAGGCCAAATATTTATTTTGTTACTAAATTTCACATAAAATTTGCATAATTGCATTAAAGGTGATAAAAAAAATAAACACCCTATTTCGACAGCGACATTCAACGTGTTTATAAACATTTACTCAAGTGTCAAATATCCAGAGAAAACTCTCATACCTTGAAATGTCTAATCACATATTATTTTTAGCAAAACCGGCATTTAAAAGATTACTTTCCCACATTTGCATAATGATGTTAAGCGAATAAATTTTCCGCAAGCATGGAGAGATAATTGACGTATCTAATGGAACTTTTAATGCCCTTAACTATCCTATTAGTAAAATTATTTGTTGTAAACAGATGCCCGTCTTAAAGAGTTAATTTGTTGTAATTTATCGGAAGTTTTTCCAGACAAAGGTTACGGTTACCATGTTTGCTGGACCGTTTTACGAACAGAGAGAGGATCTCCTCACCATTGTAAAAGGAGTGTCGCGGAAGAGTTTTTGAAAAGAAGTCTCTCTGGCGATTTCTCAAGAAGAATCGCAAGGGTGAATCTTCCACGTTATGCTTGACCTTGGTCAAGACACAAGATTAAACGCATGACCACCGCTTGTACACTCAGTCTCGCACGATGATAAATGACCGTAAAAAGTATGTTGTACATCCACACGCGAAAAGACGGTTGTGGCATGTTTGGCGACAATCCATCGTAGTGAATTTGGCAGGTACAAGATAACTCCCGAAAGGTTTATTTTCGATATAAATTGGGATAAGAATCTTCAATAAGAAATTTCGCGGTTTTCTATTACAAGGAAGGATCACTGAAAGAAAGCTGATGTTAGCATTGTGTAATTGAAAGGTAGTGTTTCTAAATCACGTCTACTTGTACTGATAGTTGCGCAAAGGAACACTTCCATACGTATCTATCTATCCTTTTTAGCCTTTATTTTGAAAATTATGTCAAGGAAAATAATGTTAAATATTATAAATATATCCAACCTCATTAAAAATATCAATAAAAGTTTATTTTGAAAAAAAAATAAGAGTTATGAGAAACTCTTTGCATATAGCTGAGTAAAAATTATCAAATGGAGTCGAACCCGATTGGACTAACCCTTATTTAACGAATTTTCCTTTTTACCTGATTAAAAGGAAGGCAAACCCCCCTATTTAACGAATAATAAGCCCTGGATTAACGAATTATTTCGACGGCTGAACAAATTTTTTTTATTTGTTTGTGTTAGAAAAAATGGGACTTCTTTCAAATGACATCCTTTTTGTCCGTAACGGAAAAAAGATTTTTCTTGCAAGTAACAAATTTCAATGGCCAAGGGTGCAGAGATTTATTAGTCTTAACAGGTACAGATGAGTTATGAGTGTAGCCTATCGTGTGAGTTTTGGATAGGTCAAGAAACTCCTTTCTAATCTGATCCCACTCCAGAACGCAGGAGAATATTTTAAGATTTTAACGATTATGTTACATTTAATGACTGACTGTCTCTTTGTGCAACTGAAGTTTAGGAAACTGTTGATTTGTTGAAGCTAATGAAGAGCGACTCTAACTCAGAAATCGATAAAGAAACTCCCATCAAAACTGTTGCATTTTCTAATGATTGGAAACTGGGAAAACATACCACATACAATAGAATGTAAATGAAACAGTATTTTTTTTTTCTGTATAAAGTCGAAAAAAGAATTCTTTTGAGTCAGGAATCAAAAAGATTTTCACACATCTATCAATCAGTACTTTAAAATTTCCTATTAACTAATGCGTAATAATTTAATAATAGTATTTTTAGCTGTTGAATGAAACGTGTAAAACTTTTTACTACGGATATTTTTTGTGCAGTTACTAATTGTAGAATTTCCGAAAAGTAAATGCAAAGAGTTTATATTTTTTTTTTGGACCTCGATATAACGAATAACCCCAAAAGTTCGAAAACCTAAAACCTAAGCAAACCTAAATGAACTTGTACACAAACGAACAAAAAGTTCGCTCCTAATGAATCAGTTAAATCGCGGTTTGACTGTATGTGATTTTAAAAATATTTGGTTACGGATATGAAATGTTGAGTTTTTGAATGAATGTATAGAACCACATATTTTTTTAAAGCTGTTTAGTTCATAGAGATATGCTCCATTTGCAGCTATGCACCTTTCTCAAAGAGATTTTAACGCTTAGATGCCTGTCTCAAAGATATTCTGATTTTTAGAATCAACAAACTCTGATATGAAATTTTTCAGTCTTCATTTTCATATTGTTCAGCCCGTAAAATCTGTTCTAAATATTTAAAAAAAATGAAAGTCGGTTGGTGAAAGATCCGATGAATAGGCTGGCTGCTGCAAAATTTCATATTTTAATTCATTTCATTTCACAATTGCTTTGTACTACTTATGTGGCTGTGTGTCATCGTGAAGTATTGGGCCACGCCGATTAACAGATGTATGTGTATGAGTGATGGGCATATAATTTTCAATTTTTCATACATTTCATAATAAATACTATTGGATTTGTTTCCATCAATGCTTAAAGAGCATCATTTTTCACAAATGTTTTGATTCATTTTGTTGGGAAAAATTCCAAGACCGAAATTTTTCAACGCTGCACTTTTCGATCGTTAAAAGTTCTCTCCAAATACCTGGCTTATATTGCTGACAGCTTTTGCAGCATTATTACCGAGTTCATACTAAAAAAACACTAAAAAAACACGAATATTGGATGAATCTTTGTGGAATTCAAAACAAATTACAAAATGGAACACTTTTGAGAAAACCTGTTGAAATATGGCTCTGCCAATGTACAGTATGACTATAAACGAGCTTATTCCAAAAACAAAAACATAGCAAAAACAGGGGGCATACGTTCACACATAAAGAAAATTCGACATTTCATATGCACAAACTCATATTAATACAAAAATTTCGTGAATTAATTCAAAATAAAGGACAAAAGTTTAAGTGGTATGAAACTGTAACGAAAATATATAAAACATAAGGAATTAACTAAACAAATAATGTTATGATCTGTCAAATCCACTGGTGGCCAACCTGCGTCCCACCTTGAATAAATTTGCCACCCTCGAGATTTATTACAACTTTTGAAAATACTATTATTATGAGCAATATTTTTGTTTTTAGTGCAGTGTTTTGTAACAAATATATCTCTTTACTGTTTTTATTTTATTTCGTTGTACTACTATTTTTATACATACTTAGAAGCGAGCAGTATTGCATTGTAACGATCCCCGCAGCATCACGCTTAATTACCATAACTATTGCGCTGCTTGTTGCTAAAGATACTGCATATTTGATCATTACATTACTATTATTAAATTATCTATGTTTGATACATGAAAAATAATGAAAACAATTATAATAATTCAATCAGTACTAAATTTTTAATGCAATAAATGTTTGTAATGTGAGTCCAAATCTAATATAAAGATATATTTTTTTATATACGGCTCGAGGGATTACAATGTTTTAGCGAAGTCACTAGCAAAGTCATTTGGGTTGGCCACCCCAGGTCTAAAATCTTATGTTTTAAATTTTTCTCCGAGAGAAAATACTAATTTTTTAAATAACTACATCAGCATTTAGCCAGCTATCCATTGATTAACAAATTGTAAAAGATTTGTTTTTTGAGAAAAGGCTAATATTACAATCGTGATTTTGCAATAGTATTTAAAATGTAAAAAAAAAATGTCTTAACAATAAATAATAATGATAAAAATATAGTAATAACAGTCTAGTAAATACATAGAAGCATAGAAGAGGTGAATCACTTGTATAAGTATTTATTTTTGAGCCTTCGAAAAATTTGTGGGAATTGTTATTTTTTTATATATATTATCATATATATATATATATAATATATAAATATATTAAAATAATTATAAATATATATTATGATATATATATATATATATATATATTGCATCATATAGAGTGAGTGGGAGTTATACTAACGTCGCTCTATAAGGCAGCATGAGGACTATTGGCAAAGGACTTCGTAATTATGAACCTCGGTCAAGAGACGAGGATGGCATCTGAGCTGACACCTTACCCTCATAACTACCCCATTAATATCAATGTGATGTCTTTGATCTGGACAGATTTAACATGATCTACACGGTGGGTCTTCAGTGACATCAGGACTCGAATTCAGCCACGAGTTCGTGACCCTGATTACTAGGCTACCGTAGCCACTGCATTACATAGAACATTGTGATACATTTATGAGGTATTTTAAAGCCTATGCATATCTAATTACTGTATTTAATGAAAAATTTTTGAAAATAGTTCAAACGACTGAAAAATTTCGAAGAAAGCATTTATTTGTGATGAATATTTATATACTCTTGCCAGTCTCTTTACTATTGAAAAGTTAATTAAGATCTCCCGATATGCCTCATAATTATTAATCTCAATCAAATCAAACCAACCAACCTCTAGTTATGCTTGTCTGATGCACTTGTTGCGTTAAATTTAATACATACAAGCCTCCCTTTTGCCCAATGGCAATCAATATTTTGATTTTACAAGGATTGAAAAATCACTACCTCTAACCTGAGTTAGTTGCTCTCTCAATCAGCTTTCCTAAACTAAGACAGTATTTTAAAGAAACTCACCCTGATAACAGAAGCGCATGATCCCATCTTGGCGATTTTCCTCTTCCGTAATGACGCCTGTTATGTTGCCAAATGCAGAAGTTGGTGAGGTACGTGTCGATATTATCCGATGGACGAAGTTCCTGAGGAAACAAGAAAGCGTTTCAGGTTCGAGAAATAGAGACATTTTAATTTTCAGAAACAAGGTTATATTAATAAAAAATAAAAATTTATCAAATATATATTATAAAATTCGAGTTTTAACGTATGCGCACAATCGTGTGTTGATAATTAGAGCATATTATAAGCTTTTTTAAAATTCCTAAACTATAAAGGGATACATTAAAGTCCCTTATAAATAGACTATAAAACTGATGTGAATGATTTGTAATAGCTTAGTCTACTTAACGCAGAGTTTCTCAAACAGTGCTGGGTGTGACATCCCTACAAGGAGGGGGGGGGGGAGCGAGCATATCGAAAAATCGAAAATGATGATGATGTCGTATCCTCATGATGGGACCAAATCAGACCCATGGAGCCACATGACTGTTTTGGCAATCTGTGCAATATTGCCCACATAGAGGTTTGTTGACGAGAAAAGTACCCCTATTTCTTGTACAGCAGCGAGAATAGCTGGACAGTCAAATATATGAGCAGATGTTAGCTCTGCATCTAAACAGTTATCACAATTCCTATAAGTTTTTCTACCTTTCCTATCAACCTTCATTCCTGTGAGATGACCTCCACTTATATTACAGATTTGATGTTTTACAAATAAAAAAAGATTTTAAATAATTATTAATTTACTGAAAGGAAGAAAAACAAATATTTTCGGACTTATTAAAAATGAAACGCGTATTCACATTGATGTAATTTATTTATAAATGTATCAGTACTGCGCAATGTTTTTGATATAATTAATTTATCAATACTCTTCTCTCTCTAAATTAAAAACAAATATAACAAATATTAGTGCCTCCCACGGGCTTGTCATGTACGGCATTTAATACTTTTCCTAATAATTTGTATTGTTTATAATTAAACTCGTATTGCAGCTTTAGCGTCAAAGTACATTTTTATTGCATTCAGTACATTGTTATCGCATATGGGGAGCGATGAAAGTTATGATTGAAAAGGGGGTCACAACTATTGGAAGTTTGAGAAGCACTGACTTAACATGAATCACAAAAGTATCAGGTATTTGTTCAATCCTTTTTGGGAGATATAAATTTCCAGTTGAACTAACTTCGCACATGATGTTGGGATGTCGATGAAAAAAATATGTGTATACTCAGCATATAAATGTCTGCTGTTTATGATAATACAATCTTTGGGGGTGGGGCTAAAAACATCTGAGATGGTTTAACATGGTAATTGATAAAATACAAGGGAGTAATGGATGATTAAGAAATATCTTTCCAAGATGTTTTCCCCATAAAAATCCCGATTTTCACCGTAATGAGATATATCTCCAACCAGAAAGATGAAAGATGAATATATATGCTCAGTATTTAGGTTATATATATTTTGTTTTGAAGTGTTCCTTGAACTTCATCGTCTTAAAAAAGGGTTAGGACTTTTGTACTAATCTAATTTATTTGTTTTAAGAGATATTAATAATAAGATATTTAGTTAAAATTCTTAATCAAAGAACTATTTTGAGTCCTTCGCTTTATATATTGAATTTTGATGATTTTTTTTTTAGTTTGAATTGAAGTAGCTTGTAAGGTCACTCAAAAAAACTATTGAAAAAAATGTACCTGAGGTTGTTGCTTTAATGTCTCCATGAGAACCAATCGTATTTCTGGTGATTTTCCTAATGAAGAATGTTGAAATAAACGTTGTACCTATCAAAAAAGGAATATATACATATAATGGTGAATATTAATTTAAATTGATTCAAATTTTATTCAAATCAGGTAATAGTTTCAGAATAAAACGTGAAATTATGGAACAAATTAGAGCTCTTAACAGCTTAACAAAAATAACGTTAAGACATCAATAAATAGTCAATAAAATTATGTTCTAATGTAAAACAAAAATTTTAATGAATCAGTCAATTTTTTTCTTTTTCGATTTAAAAAATATCTGAAGTTTTTACCCAATAGAAATTCAACCAATTAATTCAAATTATTAACTAAAATAAAAATTTTGCACACATTTAAAAATTATCGACAAGAAGTGAACAGCAATAATATCAATGAAAAAGGGACGTATTTTTTATTAATGCTAGCTTTCACAGTAATGTCATATGGCAAAAAATGCATCTTTTAATAAATTTTGAATAGTAAAATTATTTGAGTTTTAAAAGTCGTATTTTAAAAATAAAATATTCAACACAAAATATATCTTCTTAATTTATTCAATGAAGTAATCTGAAGAGTACTTTAATTTTTTTGGGCTGATACATCTCAATATACCATACTTTAATACCAATAATATATATTATCATACTTTAATGAAATTGGGAAAAAATAAAGCAAACGCTCTTGCAAACTCAAGCATCTTCCTTGTCTTATAGGGGCTCAATTTTATAAGGTTCATCATTTGTAATTCATGCATCAGGCCTCACTAATATTTTACTGCAACTTCAGAATACAAAACCTATCCCTAATATAGCATTATGTTTTTCTCAACCCTTTAAAAGTGAAGTTTTTCTATTAAAAGACGTCTTACTGCGTTCATCATAGTCAAGACAAATGTAGTCATCTGCCGATCTGTGTCGCTTGGGAATGTCCTCCGCATTTGGTCGTACAAGGCTTGGTCAATGAAAACGGCCGTCTCGATGATGGAGGAGGACTTAGAAGCTGTGGACCTTCGCTCTCTGGTCTTGTTTTCAGCGGAGGTTTCGTTCTTTTCATTGACTTCCATATCTTCGACTTCTGGTTCCGAGTCATTGGTGTTAGAGTTGTTCAGCAGGACTTGATTGTGTTTCCGCAGAGCTATTAAAAAAAGGAATATCTTTTCTTGGAGAAATACATTCTTTGCATATATATATATATATAATATATATAGTTTTTAAGGTGCTTACGTATTTTCGCAACAATTGGCAACTATATTAATAACTCGCCAAGTTGGCAACCTCGATTTCCTACATGTCGTGCGTGCAGAATTGGCAACCATGTGCTTCGTTTCGTATACTGTCGCCAATAGGTTGCGATAATACGCAAGTATCGTTTTTAATAATCTGTACTAGAGAGACAGAAAGGACATGAACATTGAATATAATAAAATCATAGATGCTGGAAATTTAAAGTATGTGTGTGTGCTGCAGTATTATAAATAAATGCTGACGGTGGACAGCTTTTAATTTTATATAAAAGTGGGGACATATAACCTTCTTCCTTTCTATTTATGACTGCGTGAAATCCTATTTTGAAAATAATGGATAGTTTAATTCCCTTATAATGAACGGGCAACTTATCCAGATGCATTCAGAAATGGTTAAATCATTATGAATCAGTGTACGATAAGCAGGTTGTTGCCAAATTCAAGATCCAGATACAGATTGAAAGCTGAAATAATTCTGGTCAAATTGAAGTGCAGCAATAAGTATAAAAATTATTTTTACTAATATAACTATAAACTAAGTACATTGAATTAAATGCTAAAATTATAGAAGTAACACTAAGAATATTTTGGTATTTGTCTACATTATAACAGTGTGCTTAAAAATACAAATTATTGGAATATATTATTTTTAAGAGCTACTGTTACGCCATTTATGAATTGAATATGTAGATAATTAAGTGTAGGTAATACTTGAAAATATAAATACTTACTATATATTCTTTAATAATTGCTAATTATTAATGTAAAAATAAGAATTTAATCCTTAAAATTTCCTTATAGATATAACTATTAATAAATTTAATTGGGTACTTTCGATCTGTAGAGTTTTTAATAAGATAAGTATAATTTTTTTTCTTCTGAATTTATTTTTGAAACTAGAAATTTGCTGCATGGCATTGTAATTTATAATATTGTTTATGAATAGTGATTTATGTATATTACTTTCCCAGTGAGGTATTTAAATAATACTAAAGTTAAATTAATTTCATTTGTCATAAGTACTAGAACTAATTACTTTATATTTTCCTTAATCCTTAAAATTTCCTGGAATATGCTTAAATTTTCATTTTTACATTCTATGCAAGCAAATTTAACAATGAAATCCTGAGAGTTCCTCATTATTGCAAAAACAAAATCTTTAAAAAAATATCCTCTTAAGCACTTACCATGAGGACAAAACGTATCGGGTGAAATTTCTCTTCTGACGACTATATGAGGTCTTTTGTAATCCTTTTTATCCAACCTTTGCACTACTTGTTCGGGCAGAGGTTGAATAGCGTACGAGGCATCAGCAGTTTGAATGAAACCTCTCTACAGAAAAATAATTTCAATGTACAAAACAGTTTTAATAAAGGGAAAACACAAATGCTTTGTAAAATAATACTTACGACTCCGTCGCATAGTGAGATGGCCACTGAACTATCTTTATGTTGAACAGACTTTCCATGGTAGAAGCAGCTCTTGTTTTTCATGTGCGGTGTATGAGAATACAGAAGCGATGTACTAAGGGAAGGATTTTTCCATAAATCCAAGTAAAATTTTTCTCCTAATGAATTCAGATGTAGCTGTAGTTTCCTTCGGTGCTTGTGATTTTCTGTTTTATTTGTATCTTGAAAACGTAGTAAAGGTGATTCTACAATTTCAATATGAGAAAAATCTGTAAAGAAAATGAAAGATTCTATTAATGCATGAATAAATATATATTAGATACAAAACAAAAGGGTACTTACGTATTATTGCAACAATCGCCAACGTTCAAGATAACTCGCCAAGTTGGCAACCCCGATTTCGTATGTGTTGTATGCGCTGAATGGGCTAAATTCACATGACGTCATAGTCACGTGATAACTTCTGTCACGTGTTTCCAGCTAATCAGTTCATAAATTTCATGTGACGTCATAGTTATATCATAAATGTAATCATGCGTTTCCAATCAAATAGTTCATGTGCTGTTGCCAACTTTTGCTTTTTGCAGAAACTTTCTTTTAAAGTGTCAACGATAATAATGTACATAGTTACACAAAATGAGCTTAATTTAAAAGTATATGTATAATATAAGGATTTTTTTCAAATTAAAAAAAACTATTTGAAGAATTTTGACAAGTGAACATCTTTAACCAATCATTAAATTTTAAATGTTATCTAAACTTTATAAGTAGAACAACTAGTATGTCAGTTTTTAATCAATGGAGAACACTTGATTTTCTTCATCATGTGGCCGTCATGAATTTAGTACATTGGCAATTATGGGCCTCTTTTCATATAATGTCGCCTATAGGTTGCGATAATACGTAAGTACTAACAAAAATTATAAACACGGCTGACTTGAAATCAAAATGCTTGAAATTAATAAGAAATGAAAAAAAAAATCTCAATTTTAAGAAAGGAAGGAAAAAATTAACTTTAATTGAATCAGTATTTAAAAGGATTTTAAGGGTTATATATCACATTATATTTGGTTTTCATTGCTAATTTATTTCCAAAAGATATTTTTTAAGTATGTCCTTCTCGTTTAGTTGCTATTTTAGTCAATGTAGACGTATGAACCCTGTGAAAAAATGAATATATTTTTCCTTTTCAGCAATATTTATCGTTAACTGCATAATACTTGTATCTGGGGATAAACAAGGCATGGTAAAACAATTTTCAGTTTATATTCTAAGGAAGATTTTTCTGTAACACAGGAAAAAGAAGTGTTTTTTCTTAAAAAATTAGGAATAACTTTGTTTTGTATACAGATATTACCTACAATTTTTATATACTTCTTTCCCTTGACATTTTAACTTTTCCAAAAACAGGTTGTGATTTTGGAAAGTAATACCTTAATTACGGAGACAAATTTCTTGAAATTTAAGAAATACTTTACATTTACATTCTTTGATGTTGATTTGAGAAAATAAAAATGCTTTTAATATGATCTATCGTTTGAGCAAAATAATAAAGTGATGCATTTTTTCAAAAGGGAAAGAGAGATTAATTTAAACTTAAAGTAAACTAGTTTTTAAAAGGAACTTATTGTTGAGATGATATGAAATATGTTATATTAATAAACGAATAGGTTTGAAGTAATTGTAAGTCGTAGTTTCTTAAAGAATTATTTTTTGTAGAGACTCAATAACAGGAAATATTCTACAAAATCCAAATAATAAATCTGCAATTTAATTTTTTTTGACACCTTAGCTGAGTGTCATGATCGCTTAAAATGTTCGAATAGTAATTCGGGCCTTGATTCAACTAGAATACTGATATACAAAATAATATGGACTAGAATACTCATGTGTAAGATAATGAAGAATATAAAACTGATGTGCAAAAAAGCAATAGGGACTAGAATACTGATGTGAAAAAACAATAGAGACTAGAGTACTCATGTGAAAAACAATAGAGACTAGAATACTCATGTGAAAAATAACAGGGACTAGAGTACTGATCTGCAAAGATAATGAAGAATAGAATATTGATGTGAAAGGTAATGAAGAATACAATATTGATGTGAAAGGTAATGAAGAATAGAATACTGATGTGCAAGATAATGAAGAATAGAATACTGATGTGCAAGATAGTAGACTAAAATACTGATATAAAATAATACTGACTAGAATACTGGTATGCAAGATAATGAAGAATAGAATACTGATGTGCGAGATAATAAATGACTAGAGTAATGGGTTTGCAAGATAATAAAGAATAGAATACTGATGTGCAAGACAATAGGACTAGAATATCGATGTGCAAGATAAAGAAGAATAGAATATTGATGTGAAATAGAATAGGGACTAGAATATCGATGTGCAAGATAACGAAGAATAGAATATTGATGTGAAATAGAATAGGGACTAAAATACTGATGTGCAAAATGATAGGGATAGAATAGTGATGTGTAAGTCTTTTGGCCTTTTAAGTCTCCATGCACTGTGTTATAGAAGTAAAGAAAGTGAGGTACTAGCTGGGATATACATTTTTTATCATTTGACTGTGGCTCAGAGTTACAAAATTCATCACTTATACCGTTTGTGAAAATTCAGAGTGATGTTAAATCCGAATTGGCAGGTATTATTTGAACACAGTCCATAAAATCTAAGTAAATTAATTAATTTAAAAATAACTCCTTAATTAATAAAAGATATGTGGTTCAATGAAAAAGCATATTTTCTTTCTTTCACATTGAGTGAAAAGAATACTGAAGCACAACATTCTTTATTTGATGGAAGACTTCGTTTTTTTCATATATGTCACATTTTCACTTATAAAGTATTTTTGACAGAAAGTCATGAATGCTATTTTAACAGCGGGAAAAAAAACGAACCACACCTCGGCTTGTTCGGAATGCGCATCACCCTCACGCTCCTAAAAGTTTAACGACCGGAAATCAGAAACAAGATATCACTGAAAATGCGCTCGTGTCATTAGAATTAAAATAGGGATAGGGTGATAACAGTTATGAAAGAGTGTCACAGTCTGACCGTGCGAACTGACAAAATTTTTGACCTGCATGACACAAGAACGGATGCGCCGAGGTCCGAATGTAGGACAGGGATGCGCTGGTCACAGCTTGGGTCTAGGGCGCGAAATAATTTCGTCATGCAATAAAGCGTGAAATCCGGCGAGTGTCTGCTAATACAAACGTTGGCCTTTACGTTTATGCAGAATATTTATTCAAATTTATTTATAACAAGTCAAGAGAAGATCATTGGCAGCTCTTTCCTGTTACTGCTTACTATTTACAAAACGGTCATATTTGTAAACTAGCTGTCACCCGCCCGCTTCACTGGGCAACTCATGATGTTGTATGACTTAGATTGTTATATCTTAAATTTTAATACCCATGTTTTGCATTAAGATTTCGATAGTACTGAAAAGCATTCATATAACGATCGCCTCTTGATTTATTAATGAATATACTCTAAAATGGAAGTATATTCATCTTTTACACTCCCGTAACCATCCATAGTGTTGATTTCTATTCAACTTCATCTCAACAAAAGAAAAATGCTTGCTAAATTTCAAGTATAGGCATAAAAGTTCAAAAACAAATTTTTTTATCTATACTGACCCCGTAATTCCCCGCAACCCCTTGGGAGTCAATTTCCGTAAAACCTTTTTTTAGATATCTACTCAACAAAAGACACATGCTTACGAAATTTCAAGTCTGCTGGTCTAATAGCTCAGGAGATCTCGTGATGAGTAAATGAATGTGAGTCACATTTTCCTACTATATAAGCAAATATAATGTTCTAAAACCAAATATGAATAAAAATATCACAAGGAATTACTTAGATTACAAATACTTACCTTACCTTTTGTTTCAAATAAGTTTTTTAAATGAAAATGAAATCATTTATTGCTTTTTAATAGTGTAAAAAAAGAATTTTTTTTATCAGTTTAAAATAAATTTTCTTTTCAATTTATGACGTGTGGGACTGATGACCACAAAAAAAAAATACGCGAAAACTGTAAATAAAAGTCACTACATTGATAAGGCCACAAAAGCTATCGGAACTAATGTAAGCACATATATTGAATATTTGTGTTTTAAGTAGAATTTTTTTTTTACGCACATTTGAATGAAATGAATAAGCAGGTGATGTAGGTTTATATATTGGCGCAAGAAACGTTCGAAAGGAAATAATGTTGAAAAATATGTAACCGATTAACGAATCTTTCGTTGGAAAACGGAATTCGGTTCCAAAATGTGTGTGAGGAGAACCTTGCATTTCCTATTTTATAATTTTGTTGTAACGCGCGTGGAATTTACTTAGTTTTTCGATCAAAACTGAAAAATTAAAAGAAAAATTTTTGTGAAGAAAAATAAACTTATTATAAATTATTTGATATAAATAATTAGTGTTTATTGTAAGGTTTTGAATTGCTTGAATAATATATATCTCTAAGTAAAATTATATTCAATTAGAGTTTTTAAAAAGGCTTTATATATTTCGCTCAAAAACATCTTGACATAAAAATGATCAATTCTTTTAATTCCTTTATTGTTATAAAGGAAATAAGATCATTGATCATTACTATAGAAACATCAAAGGACCTAAATAGTCAATGGCATGCACCAGAAAACAATTTTAATGTTGAATACTTCTTTCATAAGTTAATTATATTGAAAGTTTTAAACATAAAAATGAAAACTCTTTAGCCGAAAATGAAAAATATACTCGTATTTGCAAATTTATTTGCCAAATATTATTTTGATAAGCATATGCTCTGTAAATTTTTTTAAAAATATTCGACTGAAAAAATTAAATTTCGAATAAAAAAGTAGAAAAAATGTTTTATTATTCAAAATGAATGAACATATACCACTTTTTCATCAATTTAAAATCGAGGAATCTAGGAAGTTAAAATCGAGGAAGATTCAAGTCAATCTTTGCCTACGGGCACAAAATAAACAACCATTATTATTTGCTATTTTTCTTTATCCAGTCTGCTATATTTTTGGTTACATTACGTACGGAAAATAGCGTTTACATTACGTATTTTTTACATAACGTTTAATGTACAAATATTGGTAAATTGCATCTTGTGTTTTTATATACAATTTTTTTAAACCTGTTAGAATAAAAATAACATTGAAATATATAAAATCCTACTTATATATAACGGCATAATAGTCAGAAGGAGATCGGTTGTAAATAAAGGATAAAAAAAATTGAAATATATAAAATCCTACTATACGCATAATAGTCAGAACGGAGATCGGTTGTATATAAAGGATATACACTGAGAGACCAAATTATTGTGACCACCCTTTTAATACAACACTGAACCCTGTTTCCCCCTTAATACTGGGTGGATACGTCTTCGCATGAAATCTATAAGTTGTTTGTAGGTGGTATGATGATTTTGAGACCACATCCGGTGAATTTCAATTTCTAATGTCTTCAAATTGGATGATACTGGATCAGTTTCCAGATGCTCCATTTAATCTCATTCCTCATATTCTCATTTGGATTGAGGTCTGGTGACTGTGCAGGCCAACTAAGCAATGTAAAATTTCTATCATGCTATTTGAACCATCTGGGGATGAATGCCTGTCGTATAACAGGGGGCATTGTCTTGCTGAATGTATTCATCTCTGGTGCACTGACGATGCTACTAACTACAATTAACTAATAACAAATAATAAACTTTATTTACAGCTTCTAACTACTCACACCCTATTCATTACTAATTACTCGTATATCTTTCACCTATGGATTACTAATTTCTCACACCTCATAGCACCTTACAAACTCTCTACTAAAAAAACTCTCTCTCTTTGACACTCCTATATTATCATACACACAACTCCTCGCATTCCCGGGGATACACTTACACAACGCCGCTGTTGAAACAGCGCCATTTTTAACCTTAACATATGGCATAAATAATATAAAAGAATGTATTTAATCTGGGATAGCATAAAATCCCCTTGGGCATTCAGACGTTCTTCCACACGAACCAAAAGAGCGAGAGACCCATACAATGCTAAGAAAACACCCCCAAATCACAATATTGCTTTCATTAGCTAAAAGAGTTGTTGCAATGCAGATGAGGCTCGCACTTTCTGTTTTCTCTATATTAGCATCCTGTCATCTACATGGTGTAACAGAAAGCGTGATCCATTGGACCACATGACTTTTTTCCACACATGTACAGTCCAATCCTTGTGCTCCTTTGGGAACTGAAGAGGTCTGTTCTTGTTCAAGACAAGCAGTAGAGGCCTTCCAACAAATCATCGGCTACCATAGCCCATACGGTGAAATGTGCGATGAACAGTTCGTTTTTTTTTCTTGTTCCTTGATTAAGATTTCTCTCTACTTGAAATTCGGTTGCTCTTTTGTTGAAATAGGCCAGTTGTGGAATAGGGGTGGCCAACCCTTTTAGGGAGAGTGCCACTTTAAAATAAAAAGATAGCTATGCGTGCCACTTTCAGATAAAAAATAGTCATGCGTGCCACTTTCAGATAATGAATAGTCCTGTGTGCCACTTTCAACTTTTCGAAAAAACGAAAAGGCGAAAAAATGTTACTTATAAACTTAATATGTTATTTTTACGCAAAAACCTCATTTTTAATGCTAGTCTAAGTAGTGGAAATTTAAAAATAATATAATAAATGAGACCAAAGAAGAAACTTAGATTTTATTGTTAATCAGTTCAGTTAGTTTTGAACGATATTTTGATTTTTTTATGTTCATAATGGAAAAAAATTTGTTCACAAACGTATGTTGATTCAAATCTATAACAACACCTGACAGCCAAATCGTGCCAATTTGAAAAATTGCTTGTTAGAACAAATTTCCAAAATTCAATAGAATTCCTTATATTTTCTTTTCAGTATAGTATGGCGCTGTAGACAATTTCGATTTGGATTTCATGTGGGTAACAATTAACATTTTGCATAAAGGATTTGGGAAAAGATATATTTTTTATCATCTTGAAAATCATCGAACCTATTTCTGAAAGAATCCTGCAAAAAATGGATATTAAATTTTTTAAATCCAAATCCATTATGTCTCGGAATACTATTGACTTAGATAGATTTTTTCCGGAATAAATATGAAATGTGCTGATTTTTTTCTCAAAGATTAAGAAAAAAGAAGCAAAATTTTGTCGCCAAAAGAAGATATATGACCAACTAGGCTAGGGAAAATACAAACTTTTCTCTGTATTCTTAAAAAAATTATTTCAATGCCCCATGATATCGGTAAGAAAAGTTACATCACATAGCTAATTTTTCATTCTAGAATAGCAAGTACTCACTGGGTAGTTCAGT
The DNA here is from genome assembly GCA_019973975.1 of Trichonephila clavata. Lineage (NCBI taxonomy): Eukaryota > Metazoa > Arthropoda > Arachnida > Araneae > Nephilidae > Trichonephila > Trichonephila clavata. Next base: position 3,327 of record BMAO01009542.1, on the reverse strand, counting down.
GTTTTCTTCCAGATATTTTAAAACAAACTCCCTCAAATTCCAAATTCTCACGAGCGAAAAAAGCTTCGGAATGCCAACTCGACTAACAATGCAGGTGCATTCTCTACACGATAAATTTCTATTGTAACTAATTTAAGTGTATTTAAAATAAATCTTGAGGGTTTATATTTTTGTCTGAGACAACTATATTTCAATGTAATTGCAAAAAAAATTGTTATTTATTATTATCATTTCAATTTTTTTTATTGTCTCCGCGTGTCACTGAAACAACTCCGCCGTGCCACATTGTGGCACGCGTGCTGCAGTTTGGCCCCCTCTTGACTAAGCAATATTCTCAATTCTCCTTTTCGAGAGAACTTTCAGTAGCTTGTGATGACCACAAGCCTAGAGTCCTGATTGAGACACGGTTATTTGCTTGGGAATCTCCTCTGCGTAACCATTAATAACTGCTGAACAGCCACTTTGCTGATACTGGTTCCAACGCATGAAACACCCAAAATCTTTCCGTGTTCAAACACTGCTAAATAATGCATTTTATTCTATTTTTTTCACAAGCAAAACAATGCAATTGACGCATTAACTGTCCCTGCATTCCTTATTTATAGCTGTCTCGCTCTCTAGTGGCAACTACATGGAAGTTATAGCTGATGCCCCTAAAAGTGTCAAGTGGTCAAAATAATTTGTCCACTCAGTGTACATGAATATCAGTATAATAGTTTGTAATGCTTGTCGGTTCCTGCTTCCCTCTAATCCCCTTGTCTACTCTCGGACCCTGCTAGATGCGTGGGAGGAACTGAATAATCAGTAGACATGATTCACTCTAATTGTTTTATTGTCGCCAAAAATATCAAGCAAGCACAATAATAATCTAATTAAGATGTATGATCAGATATCAGAGCGCGAAGGTGAGACTCGTTAGCCTGGGGATAATAATACGGATCCTCAACTGATTCCACAATAACCTATACAAGTTCAATATAAACTACGTCGCGCACTAATAAGCTAAACTTTTATTTAAACAAGGATCACGATACCTGTACTTTTATGAAGTTGAGTACTCCAGATGAGGCCTTGAACGCGATCCTTTTCTGGATTTAATCACCGTCGAGTGATCCTCTCATAGACTTCGTTCAATTTACAAACTCCGATTTGCACTAAATAATTTCACGATTCTCCACTCACCAACTAATTCTCAAAATTCGCAATACAGAATTTATATAATATACTTAATTTGCATAATCACGTTTTTCTTACTTCGGTGAAAGTTGGTTGGTAATATTATTGCCCCAGAAAAGTCCTCAAGGGGTTAATTATAGACGCGTATAGATCCGTCACATAGTAAATACAAGAAAAATATTGAACAGAAATCAAAAGTATGGAATAATGAATAGGTTTAAAATTTACACGTGCATTAAAACAGAATTCAAACAGATAAATAAGATAAATCAGAAAAATAATTTTTTATACGTGGAAAAAGTAACGTATATTAAAAGTAGCAAACAGAAATTCAAAACCCTACTTGAATATCCGAAAAGGGAAATTGAAAATGGAACTAGATTAACAACAAAAAATTATTTACAAATGTTTTTGCATAAAGGGGAAGGTTTGATTTTCATAAAGCATGCTTAACCTCATATCACAACTCTAAGTGTGCAATAGCCTTAGAAAAAATGTACTAATTGCATTTTTCGTGTATTGACTTTTTATATATTTTTAATAGGTCTCATATTCCAGTTTTAAATAGTAAAAATTCTATCACGGTTTTGTTAGTAGAATTTATTTACATAATTATTTTGTTGTTGCATTGAATTTTGATATCTGCTTTTCGCAAATTTCATCAAGTAATTATTTTTTCATTGCAGTGAAAAGAAGTCCGGAACCAAAAAAATGCAATGTTTCTTCCAAAAAAAGTTTTGAAACGTTTAATTTTGAAAGCAAGAGTTCTCTTGCAGAGATAATGACGAGGCGAGGCAAAAGTAGAACAAGGAATGATAAACACAATGTAAAGAAAGTGATAGCAATTCCTCACGATCTATTTGATTCTAAATTCTGAGGTGTTCACCGCCTATTGTAAGATTTAACGGAGAGAAAGGCAATGCAAGAAAAAGAGTACAATAAAACCCTCAAGGGGCCGTGAATACTAGAATCAGAGCAGAAATATTAAATGTACGATACATTAAAGGAATTTAAACTGTTAAAACGGTTTCGCAAAATCTCTTTTCCCTCGAGAAGAGATATCGAATGATCTTAAATTCTCATAAATATTTTTGAATGATCATTGGTGCCAATTAGTGAAATTTTTAAAATAATCGAAAAAAAAGCTTTATCTCTATTAGCCGTGATTAAATTTAAGACACCAAATGCTTTGTATTTGATGACAGAATTCTGAATGAGTCGGCCTAATCTGAAAAAAAAATCATACTTTAAGGTCTTTAATAATAATTTTTAAAACGAAAAATCCAAGTAGATAAAATACACAAGCAATTATTTTTTAACAACTGAATGTCTTCACTTACGAATGAATAACATATGAATGTTTTCATTCACGAATGTTAGCGATGCTTAGGAACGCTCACATTTCTTCTTAATAATTGCAAAATAAATCGGTCAACGATGGTAGATGATTTAATTTTATTTTTTAAGATGAATGACTACGTTCGGAATCATGATTTTGAAAATCGTACAAAGGAATAATTTCTTGATATTTAGTGACAGTGTGTTATGGTCTTGCCTGCGAGCCTAAAGGTGTGAGAGAATCGGAAGGAAGCCTAGCCATACTTCAAAAAACCATCTAATTTATTTACAATATTAACCACAACTCAGATTCAATCGATCAGGGATAACAGATGCACCCAATTAATCAATCTGAAGACAATTAACGAGGCACGCGAGATATTAGAAGACTTTAATTCGTAATACACTTACTGAGTTCAATAGCTCTGACTTCTTAGCTATTTAATCTAAATTCAATCTCCAGTGACAATTCGTCTCCTTAAATAATTCAATTATCAAATATTAAATATCCGCGATTCACATTCAATTTGATTAATCTCTGCTCCGCTAGCAGTCTATCCTATCTCACCTTCTCTAACCTGAATGCCTAGGCTATATTAGTAGTCTTAATTTACATAACTACGTCTTCTTCTTCGAAGAGGACTTGTATGGTAAAATAATTTTTTTAAAGACCAGAAATTCTCCAAGAGGACTGACTATTAGTGAAAAGAGCGGGGATAGAACCGTCACAAGTTGAATTAGAACTGTAGTTTTCAAACTGTGTTCCACGGGGCTCCACGAGTCAGTAAAAAATCGAGAAGAAATAGTTATGTA
>BMAO01009541.1:0-51940 GCA_019973975.1 Trichonephila clavata | reverse complement strand
GCTTGCATTCGGCGTGGGATTGTCCTGTAAAGGTCTTAAGCAAAATTCATCAGAATTTAAACCCACTTCTCGTGCTGTGCCGTCTAAGGCTCAGATAGTAGGAAACCGAGCACGGACTTTATACTATACAAATAAACTACAGTTTAAGAAAAACTAAAAAACACCCTTTTATAGTTAATCGAACAAAGTTAACTTAATCGTTTAGTCGCCAGATCTGGAAATAGGATCTGAAATTAGTCAACAGATGCGAGATGGGATCTGAGAATGGGAAATCGTTAATCCTGATGATCCTGATCTGAACAATAGAACAAAATTATTAAATTATTGTTTGTCTTAGGTCCTGGACAAGTGAGCAAAAATTTGGAATCAATCTGACCTAGCGGGTAAAAATTGAGTTCAAAGATTCCGTTACATACAAGTGAAGCTTATAAAAGGGTGTTAAAAACCCACAAGCACTCAATGATATCAAGGGACTAGGGATACCACGTTAGATGTTCCACTTCATCATCATGCTCATGTATCTGTGTTTGAACACAAGAAGTGTGAACAGGGCGTTGTCATCTTGGAACACAGGATGTTCATCAGGGAAAAGGAGTATGAAGCATAGGGTGAAGATAACCTAAGAGAAAGCTTCGATAATGGTCCCCTATGATCAACCCCCTCAAAACAACGAGAAGTCCCGATGCACAGAAAGATACTCTCCTTACACCATCACAAAACTCAACCCATGTTTCACAGTTGGAACCAGGCATCAATATGAAATGCTTCTGCCAGTGTTCACTAGACGAACACATGTCAGGTGCTCTGGAATAATGTGAATGAGAATTCATCAAACCGGATGTCTTTTTCCCTTTGAAGTTGCGTCCAGGTAAGGTGGTCTCGAAAGTACTGTAGTCACTTCATAGCTTTCCACTCAGAAACTAATGGTTTTGGAATAGCTACTCTGCCATGAATATTCGCAGTATGCAGCTTCAGTTGAATAGTTTTCATTGAAAAGGGATTCTGAAGATAGGTATCTTGGGCGTTTTTTGTGGCAGCGTAGTCTTGCGTTTTCTGGCAATTGTCCTCTTCAACACATATCTGTCATGGTCCTACAACTTCGACTTTCACCCCCTTCTGCGCTTTGTAGAAGACACTTTACCCAGATTTATGTAGACTAAGGGTAACCAACCGTTTTGGGAAAAGTGCCTCTATTTGATAAAAAAATAATTATGTGTGCCACTTCCAACTTTTCCAGCAAACAAACATGGAAAATTGAAAACATACTATTTATAGGCTTATATTATGGAATTTTTACGCAAAAAGAAAAAAAATTTTAATGTAAGTCTATGCTGTTGAAATTTAAAAGTAATAAATAAACAAGATGAAAGTACGAACTTAGATTTTCTTGTTAATATAAACTTTTTACAAATTTAATCAGTTAGTTAAGTTATAAAATAAAAACCAGTAATTTGAACCATTTAATTTAAAATAATTATTAAATTATCAGTATTTAATGTGTGGCTTTAAATATATGTACTACAATTTTTTTTCCCCAAGTCATATTAAGATTAGCCTTTGCAGAAGTTAAAAAATTAGGCTATTGTAGGTGAGTATCAACTAGTTTTTAGTGATATTTATTTTATTATGTTCATTGCAGTAAACAATTATTCACAAACATAATTTGATCCAAACTTTGAAAGGGGTTTTTTGTCTGAGACAAACCCATTTCAATACAATTGCAAAAAAAATGGTTATTTATAATTACCTTTTTAAATTTTAGTAAGAATTCACGTGCTACTTTTACAACTCCATCGTGTCACATTGTGGCATGCACGCCGCGGTTTGGCCACCAATGGTTTAGGCTGTCATAACTCTTGACACAATGGTATTTGAAACACCCTCAAGATTGGCTGCTCTGGAGACGGATGTTCTAGTGTGGAGAGCTCAATTATCATGTCTCTTTCCACGTCGGAGACGTCGAACATAATCACGCTTTGATAAGAACAGAATTTTCTCATGTAACTTTCATGCTGCCACATGCTTGACTGACACCTTTCCCTTTGCTGCCACCTGGTGGCACACTGTTATTACACTTGGCGGCCTTTTATTGAACGGTGGAATGACAATTCATTTTTAAGTGGGTATTCCTATTATTTTGTTCTATATTGGATGTTGATAGAGTAAATATATTAGTTCCCTAAGCGGAATAGTGTCCGAAGGAAGGGTAAAGTTATGTTGACACTGAAAAGACGTTGGGTCGTAAGCAGAAACTGTATCAGAAGCGATGGTAAAATTATGCCGATACAGTAAGGTCTGTTTCCTAAGAGGAAACGGTATCTGAAGACCGGATACAGTTATGTGGACGCTGTAAAAAGTCAGTTTTCTAAGCGAAAACGGTTTTCAAAGACAGCGAAAAACTCTAATTATGTGACCGGATCGCTAATTATACCGAATTAAGGAGTATATACTCGGTTTTTAGTTATTTCTAGACAGCTATATATGAATAGACAGTTCATGATGTGTCAGTAATTATATCTTGTATGATTTCAGAGGTTGAATTATTCAAATCTGTTAGTTGCCCCTGATCTAATATCCCTCGTCTAATTAGATAAAATGAAATAAATTCTATAAAATAAAATGGTTTATTAAATCTGTACAATCAAATATCATTTCAAATCAATATATGTGTAAAAAATTTTTTCGCATACACATTTAAAAAAAATTTCGAATTTTTATTTTGATTGTGGAAACAATGTACGGACATACTTAAGAATTGCTGTAAAGAATTTCATAACTACATAAAAATTTATCTAAAGTTATTTGTACAATACATGTAAAAGTATATTTCACAAAATCGAAGTATTTCTATTCTTAAATTGTTACTCTAACAAATATTTTATACTTTTTTTAATCAGTATTTTTTTGCGAATTCATGAATTGTATAATTTATTTCTCAGATCAGGAGAATATTTGTGAATATCAGACTCACGAAATTTCTTCAAATATCTTAGTTAATTTAATTGATTATTGATTTAAAAATAAGTGGAAATAAATATCTATATTAATTACACAAAATTAAGGGCTTCATTTAAAAAATTGTTTGGTTTCTAAAACACAAATTATATTTTCTCTCTCTATCGATTAAATAAAAGCCTTCTAACCATATAACTTAACTTTCTTTATTTAATATATACTGTCTTACTAATAAGTAATTGAACACCTGAGATAAAAGAGATAAACATAATTTATTCTTATTCAATAAACAGCAGAGCTTCCACCAGAGGCAATTACAGCTTTAACCCTCTGGGGTATGCTTTTCACAAGTGTTTTGATGGGAGGCATTGGTATTCTCTTCCACTTGGCTTTAAAAAGACATGTAAGTTCTGTCACCTATTTTTGACGGTTGCTGCACCTCATAATTCAGTGATCCAACTCCTCCCAGAGGTTTTTTAAATTATTCAAGTCTGAACTCTGGGCAAAGCAGTTGAGTCAGTTCACTCCTTTGTCATCACACCAATCTATGGTGAACCTCGTATCATAATAAGTGACGTTATCATCCTGGAAGTAACAATGATCCAACCCGTAGAATTATCAAAGTGTAAGAAATGCATTGTTGTCTAGAATAGTGGGGATCCGCGATAGCCTAGTGGTCATGGTAATGCACTTGTTGCTGGCATGTCATGAGTTCGAGTCGAGTGCCGCTGAAGATCCAAAGTGCAGAGGAGCGATACACGTTAAATCTGTCGAAAATTCAAACGTTATCTCGTTGGTGTGGTAGTTAGGAGAAGAGGTGTCAGCTCAGGTGTCTCCTCGTCACTTGACCATAATTCAAAATTACTAGGTCCGTCGCCAAAAAGTCCTCGTGTAGCTGAACAGTGTGACGTTAATATACGCTCATTCAATCTAGAATAGTGGAGTAGGACTCGACGTTGGGCTTACTATGAATTGGGATCAAGGGCACCAGTCCATACGACGAAAAACATCTCATGACTATAATTCCACCTCCAAACTTTACTGTGGGCACAATGCAGTCAGGCATACTCCAAACCCAGACTCTGCTATCCAACTGGTAGAGGTTGAACCTAGATTCAGCACTCCAGAGAATCTGTTTTCACTCATCTGCGGTTCAATTTCGAAGTGTTTTTCTCCACCTCAACAGAACAGCGTGATGGGTTTATAATCAAAGGCTTTCCAGCAGCAAGACCATGTATAACAAGCAAATGGGCTTCCTTGAGGATGGTATATATCAAAACAACATTCCCGGATGCTTGTTGGAACTCCTTGAGTATGTGAGCCTTCGATTTGGGGTAGTTTTTTCTGAATTTCTGTGGACAGCACTTGTCGGTCTCCATCCCTAAATTCCATGTCGAAGCCAATTCCGTCAATCCCCGCTCACCTTCCACTTTTTAATCACAAAAGCCACTGTCAGTTTCGAAATATTTAACTCACTAGATGTGTCTTTTAAGAATCGACCATTTCTATGATATCCGATTATCAAGCCCTTCTCGAAGTCAGACAGTTCTGAATTTCGTGGCATCTTGCATGCTGTTGCTGTTACCGTTGCTGTTTCCTAGTTGATATTGAAGTGCAGAAAGCATGACATAGATCAGAATAGGCGATATTCTCATTTGCATGAGTGTCCAAATACTTACTGGTAAAAAAGGTATTACACGGTGTATATATATAGAAATGATTATCTTCCTTCCCTGAGAAACATTTTTATTGGTATAATTGACATTTTTATTGGATAAAATGTTATTTTTAGATTTTATTTTCTAATCTACTTGTCATATTGGACAAAATTGTTCATTATCTAATAAAAATCACATCTCTACATTTTAAGCCATTTTCTAGTTTCGTATTAAAAAATAATACATATTATGTTTAAAAAATTTAGTTTTTTTTTTTAATTTAGAAAGATTTAATTTTGTAAGTTTTGCTTAAAACGTCATTTATTTAATTAACTGTTTCATTTTAACTGTGGACTTTTAAATATATCTTAATGTATATTCTAAATATTTATTACACCATAAATCATAGCTTAAGTACGTGTTCTATATTAAAAATAAGTGAAACATATAACAAACCAAATAAAAAATAAAACAAAGGAAAATACCTAAACATAAAGACTTGACAACCAAAAATACTTCAAGTGTCACATATTATTATTCTCAATAATATATATTTAAAAATTGAATTTTACGTTGTCAGATTTATTTTTCAAAAAGAAAAATGTTGAAACAAATTCTCTTAATTCTTTATCTTGCAACTCAAACATTCACATTAAACTGTAAATCAGTAAAAAAAAAAAAAAATCAGAAAACACAAAAAAATCAACAATACAAAAAAATGTTTTAAAAGCTTTTTTGAAGTCGATATTAAAAAAAATAAGAGAACAATTTTTTGTAAGCGACTTGTGTAAAATGGGACAGGAACTCGAACGCCAGATGTCTTGAGTCGAAAAGATGTAACCTCATAAATTTATCCTTGTCATTTTCATTTGATGTATTGGATTACTTGAAATGGTTCTTGAGGCATAATTTTAAAGACAATTTGTGTCAATAATGCCTGAAGTAAGGTAACATATTTGAACAATTTTCTCAAATGCTTTGTATTAGTCGTTTACATTTATTTGTTGGTGTTTTTTTATTTTTTATTTTGAATGCAGTTTGCTCATAAGTTCATATATATGTGCGTGCGTGGGATTCTTCATCAAAATTAAATTCTTAGAAAATGTGTATTTATATAAACTCATATTGTTGAATTCGCAACTTTTTGTGTCAATACTATTAGATTTATGTGACTTATTTTCAACTAGATAATTCCTTCGGACAGCGTTTTTCAAACTGTGAGGCGCTCCCGGGGGGGAGGACTCTAAGAGGGGGCAACATATTGAAAAGTTGAAAACAAAAGATTACTTAAAAAAATTGTTAATTTACTGAAAGTAAACAAACAAAAAGCATTTTGACATTATGAAAAATAAGATATACATTTAGATTGATATGATGCACTTATAAAAGTATCAATACTGTGCAATGTCTTTTATTATTAATTAAGCAATACTAAGTTAAAAACAAGTTTAATAATTACAAGCAACCCATGGGCTTGTCATATGTAAAATTGTATACAAAATTAACACTTATTGTGACAATTTCTACAGTTTGTAATTAATCCCTTAACGCCGATTAAAAGTTACGCGATTCGCTCCGCAATTCCCATGTTTACCTCGTAGGCACGCGTATGTGATGTATTGTGTGTGCGGGGGAAGGGGGGAATAAATACACAAATCTACTAAAATAAGTAAATCAAACACAAAAACTGTCAAGATCCTTTTATTTCATTCCAAAGCCTGAATAACTTTATGGATAGCTGTACACTGAACAGATTGTACTTCGGAAAGACGTATATATACGTCCGGGGCTATTAACGTTTTGGCTGAGCGAGACGCTTATATACGCCGGTGGCACTTAAGAAGTTAAAGTCATATTGTAGGTTTAGCGTCAAAATATAGCATTATTGAATTCAATATATTGTATGAAGGGGGCGCGATGAAAATTAGGATTGTGAATATTGGGTCGCAAATATTGACAGTTTGAGAAGCACAGCCTTAGGAATTTAATTGTGAAAGTTTAAATTGCAATGTAAAAAAAAATATTGACGTACTAATATCATACAAATGCGTAGGGTATTTCGTATAAGTGAACACTTTTTTAGATGTTACTAGTATATTTTTAATAAATAAGCATATAAAAAGCAAGATATAAAATATTTGTTCGTAAGCTTTATTTCCGTGTATAGGTCGAGAATTTTTTAAACTTAATTTATAGTTAAAGTAACGGGTTTGGCTTAAGTACTGATCTGCAAATCTTGTAATAAAAAACGTAGTTCAATAAAACACGTGTCTCCCCTTCCCCTCCCCAAAAATTTTTTCTTAGCTGTACGCAAGCCATTTCATTTAACTCTTTGACTATTTTAAATGTGGCTTTTATTCTAAAAGGGAAACAGTAGTCACATTTCCGAATTATAATATTATTTTTTTCCATAATTCGTGTAATTTAATATTAATTATCATAAATAAGTATTATTTATATATATATATATAAATGAAATCGTATCGGTTTGTTAGCTTAAATTAATTTTAAAAAATTCGAACTATTATAAAACAATTATTTTATCTCATGACGGGTATAAATAGGGGTAAGGGAAGTCAGCAAGTTCGATCCGTAACTTCGGGACAAAGATTGACTCTGAGGGCTCCGACCGACATTTAAACCCCTGCATAAAACACGGACGTCCGGCATAGTTCGGCAAAGTTACAGAAATTTTTGAAATCTGATTTCGGATTCTTATTCCTCGCCCAGAGACGTTCACTCCTTGGAAGGAAGGGATGCATAACGGTTTTCTAAAATTATCTTGAAAAGTTACCGGAATTTTTGAAATCCGATTTCGGAATCTTGTTTCCCTTCCCGAGAAGCAACGGGGAACCCATTTCTGTGGCCCAGGCTTAAGACGAGCCCCTGCCACGGTCTGCCAGAACACAAAACTCAATAGGCCTAACGGAATACCAAACTGGGCGGTTTTACGTGGTTTCAATGGAATTAAACAATGAAATAACGCATTAAAATTACTTTAGGTAATTAGAAAAACACTAATGCATTTATAAACTAATTAACAGCGAATTGTTGTATTTTTAATATCTTATTAAGCATTTATTTCTTTAAAATAGTAATCCACAATAAACCTAACTTAAAACTGATGAGCAGTAGAACTCCAAACTCAGAACTGAGGACACGGATTCAAGTAGATCACAGTTCGGTGTTCTTTTTTTCTCCAATACAGTGTAACGTATTGTGGCAGAATTTCTTCAAAGTTCTTAATATTTACATTAATTCATTGGGATGTCTAAATGCATATGCTCATCATGTGGTGAGTTATTCCTCCAGAGCAGAGGTTCCCAAACTTTTTTGTCTCATAGACCCCTTGGCATGTTTTTCGGTTTGGGGTAGGCCCCTGCTTAATTAATATTGAATTTTTGCAAATTTATCAACTTAAATGTCTTTTTGACAGCTGGTCTTCCTACTTCTACTTTAAAAGAACTAAATTTCTAACTGCAATGAGTATAGAGTTTAAAATTTAAAAAGCACATGTTAATTAATTAAATTAAAAGTTAATTATAAATAAAACTGTTAAATAAACTAACTAAGCAACAAACAAATAATTTTAATGGGAGGGATGAATCTCTAGCACTACAATATAAAATTTTTAACATTTAGTATCAACCTTGTCTGATTTAACCTTAAATTTCCTCTGTTAGTGTCCAATTTTTATTTTGGAAATTAGCAATTGCACTGAAGCTCCTTCAAGCTAGGAAAAGCAATGAAAATCTTCCTTGCGATATTCCAAAAGTCGAGACAAATAACAGGTTTGACTTTTTAAAGCCGAAATTGCTGGCATCCGTTTCTAAACTTTAAGATCTTCGTTAGTGTTTATTACGATCAGTTCCTATTGTAATGTGATGTTTTTTTTTTCAATATGACCATATGAATTCATTGCCTTCTGTGGTATTGCCATAGTCAAAGCATTCTCAAACCTGGTTTCAAAATCTGAACAAAAGGCATTTAAAGGCTGAACGTAGTTTAAAACGTTCTGACAGATTGTCTGTGACAAATTTAGAAAATTCAGGACCTCCAATATTATATACCTTTAGCTTAACTAGGGAAAGAAAAGCTGAAAAGGCTCTTGTTTTAATAAAATTTATGCTTTCACCTTGTAAATTCAAATTAATCTTATTAAATTTAGCAAATAAACCTGTTAAAAAAGGTAAAATTTGGTTTCCACTTGATTATAAATTTTTTTAAATTAAATTCACGGTCTAGTTTAATGAGAGATTCTATCACTTACAACTCATGGCTGACATAGACCCCTTGGAAGCCGTCATAGACCCCTGGGAGTCTATATAGACCACTTTGGGAATCACTGCTCCAGAGCATGAATTATACGCTGACGATCACTTGCCGTAAATAAATTTCTCTTGGCACTCATTTTCAAAACAAAGAAAAATGGTGCAGAAATTTAGACTAGGATAGGCAGTGAACGAAATAACAAATGAATAGAAAAATGTGTTAGCTGTAGATAGAATTAAGAGAAATAAAAAATAAAGCTATTATCGTTCACGTCTTAGTTTGAAAAACATTTAATTCGTTTAATAACATACTTGAAAATTATAGGTATCGGGGTTTTTTTAAATTCGGCTTGTATACAGATTTGGAATTTTGAGTAAATTTTTAAAGAAAAAATGCATTTTTGGCTTATACACGGATAGGCATATATTCGGAAAAAATACAGTATATCATACAAAGTTTCAAACTGACACTGAGTACCTGGTGTGTACGAAATACTAAGAGCTCACAAAAGCTGTTATTGAAGATATAGCTGGTATTGGTTTTTTTATGATAAATATAGCGTGAATAAAATTGAGAACTTCTGAAGCCTTTTGGTACACTATTTCATAAACTATAACTGTATTTGCAATATAATTACCCCGTATTTTTTTTTCCGAATGAAACAGATTACAATAGCTCAATTAATATTACATTATGTTTTGCATTTAAAAGTTTAAATATTTCACTGTAAGGCAGTGTCGATTTATCCATTAGAGGACGGTTTATTCTTGGGCGGGTGGCCAGAGGCCCGGATAATCTGAACTTAACCAGATTTTCCGGTTAGAAATTTCAATTTGCCAATGCCAAGGGGGCCTGTACATTTTCTGCACCCAAGTCCCGAAATGAGCTTGAATCGGCACTGTTGTGAGGAACATTTATGAAATTAATCGAAACGATATACTTCGAACGACTATATGCATTAAAATTCACATATAAAAGCGTTTAAAGTAGAATGAATTCAGATTTGAAATTATATGCTAAGATTATATATAATATAATTCTTATTCTTTTTTGTGTGTATTTGTGTTCTATCAATGTGAGATGAGCACTTAAATACTTTAAAAAAATACTCTCTGTTTAATTATCTTTTCTTTCTCACTCTGAAGGTTGTAAAAATCTTAGTGGTTTTCTTTCGGTTTATTTCAAAAGTTTTTTCACAGAAAAAAACAATGGAACCAATTATTTCTCTTTGAATCTTTTGAAATAAATCACATCGAAAAAGTTTATACTTATATAAGAGATAATTTATTAGAGTGCATATAACAATGAGTTGATGCATTGCATTTATACAACATTATTCATTTTTACCGTGTTTTTGAGAAACGTGATTTATTGTAAAATAAATTGCTTTCTCTGATGAGAAAACATACTTCTGAGAAATGAAATTCATAAATTATTCAAATATATTCTGAGACTCTCCATATGTATTGGTGAAGCAGGTTCAGAAATCAGAAGAGGAAAAAATATCTTTGTTTCGATTTAGAGTAATTTAATGGATAAAAGGGAACTCTGAAATCAATATAATTGTCCCATTTTTAATTATAAAGGATATAAAACGTTTCATATATAAAACAGTTTTTAATAACTTTAGGTTTAGGGAAAAAATACATTTTCTTAAAAGCAAGAGAGAAAAAAAAGTCTCATTTTTCCTTATTTCAGTTTTTAATTCTTTGTACAATAAGCTCAATGTAATGTTTTCATTAATTCTCACATAAAAAAGCCTTTCATAAATAGCAAAAGTTGGAATATTCTCTTTGTTTGTAAATATATCGAACTACTTTTGAATTCTTTTTTAGTGGTCTACATATTGGCAACTAGCCTTTTCAGACACGGAAAGTTCCCAAATGTGAAATCTTTTTCATAGTGGCACCATCTAGTGGTGGTTCTTGCTGCCAAATGTGTACGTTTGAATTCATTTTAATTCAAGCTCTCGTCCAATGCTAAACATTGCCATGATTTAATTTTGCCGAGAGTATAGGAGTCAAATTTAGGTTCAAAGAATCTTTTACATGTCACATAATCATATAACATGCGTGTCTATTAGTTTCGCAACCAGAAAATCTATCGACGGAATTGAACCCTCAACCTTAGGCTCACAAAGCCAGCACGCTACCTCTTCGAAGCCGACTTTAATTTAACTTAATGCAAGAAATGTAATATCCCAATATAAATTTAATTGATGTTTTACTAGCAATTTTATTCTCATATACATGATAACCAATGTCTGTGTTATGAATTCATAAAAAAAGAAAAAGTTGTGTAAAAATATTATCATGACCTTTTAGACAAATGTTTTTGAAAAATCAGATAAAGACAACTTACTTTTTAAGTAAGAAAGTTTTGATCCAGTCTTTAACGTACCTCTGGACTAAATTCGCTAAATAAATGTCTCAAGTGATCAAAATTGATATTTAGTTTACTTCAAATATGTAGTATGTCCAAAAAAAATTAACAAATGCATTTCTCTTTTGGATGCCCAAAATTGTATTTCATTTCAAACAATTTAGTTTTCTTGAGCAGAGCTCTTTGTAGTACATAAATTCATATGTTAAAAATCCGAACTATATCTATCTAGGAAAAATTATAAATTTATAATAATAAACTATTAAAAATTTAAGGAATTTAAAGAATTTTAATCCTTACTATTTAGAATTTCTTTTTTTTTTTTATTCAAATAAATATTAATAAAATTAATTGGGTATTTTTGAATTAAGCAATATTTAGTAAAATATTAGTATAGTTTATTTTTTCTGATTTTTTTAAAACAACAAATTTATTGCGTTGTATGTAATTAATAATAATATTCCTTTTTTTGGAAACATGTGCATTACTCTCCCATTGAAGTACTTTTATAATATTGAATTTAAAATCTTCTCATTTTTCATAAATATTAGTAACTATAACATTATCTTTTAATTTAATTTTTATATCAAGAAAAGTTCTTTCATAATTGTTACTGTTTGTCTGTACAAATTAAGATATAGTGGATAAAAATTAGTGTTAGGTTTAAAATTGTCTTGCTGGCCAAAAATGATAATATATAATCTTTATTAATTAAATATTTATAACTGTGTCGAACACAGCGTTTTCTTCCAAGAAGAAATAATTTTATTGGGAAATATAAATGAATATATATAGTTCTCATTAACTCAAAAAAAAAAAATAGGCCAAAAGTATAAAAAATTTTCTCGGACTCTTTACTCAATTTCCCAGACTGAATATTCTTTAAAATTACATAAAGGTAAAATATTCTAATATTCATAAAATGTATTTTATATTTGATAAATGGAAAATTAAGAAAGCAATGTATTAATGTGTCTGTAAAATTACGAATTAAATAAAAAATTTATTTTAATAAGCAAAGGTGATTTTGTAATAAAAAGAGAATCAGTCTACGATGTTAAACAAGCAACGACTTTCCGAATTTGAATTACTTTTAGTCCAGTACTTTTGCTGACAATATTTAGCACAAATTCATTCTTCACAATCATTTCTGGAACTAAACCTAGAAGATAAGTTAAGTAGAGTTATTATTTGCATGAAAAATATCAATATTAAAATCATATTATAGATATATTGATTAAAATTTATATTATAGAAATATTAAGTACATATATTTCTGTATTATTTCAGTCATGTTTTTCACGTAGTAAATTTAGTTTCAATTAATTCTTCACTTATGTAATCCCACATTTTGGTATTTTTTTATCCTTAGAAATACACAAGGAAATATAATATTCTCTTTGGAACTTTCAGAAGTAAATAAATGAATTTGATGAGAAAATATATGTATTGAACTCTTATCATTTCATGTGATCGTGACAGATTCAGCCAAATAAAATTAATTTTATTTTGTTTGGTGAAATCTGTCATGATCGCATGAAATGATAAGAGTTTAATACATATATTTTTCGCATCAAATTCATATAAGTTGACAATATTTAATGCGAAAGGGAGAGTATAGTCTCTCGTTCTGTAATGACAACACTTATTCATTTCATCAGCCATTTTCATTTATGGCAGTCATTTTCTAGCAATATATTGTGATATTTTTATGAATAAGAAAATGGTTTTTATCTATCAGACAAGATTTTTTTTTCTTTTTAAAACATCATTTATTCCCTTGCGTATTTATGTGACTTAACACTACTTTTATAGTTAATGCATTGATTTTATCATCACCATTTTTTAAGCATAAATCACATTTTAGAAATGAAACAAACTAAATCTCTTTTGAAAATCAAAATGAACAAAAAAAATGCTGTTTTTTTTTCATAATAAGAATGCGTTATAGCCATAACACAGGAAAAAAGAGAGTTTATTCTTATTATGATTAGTGGAACATTTTTCACGTAGCGTGCTTTCAGACCGTTATTTTCTTCGAAAGCTATCGATTGGATATTTTCTTATTTTTTTGAACAATTTCAATAGTATTTCTTGTTCTGACGTGATAAATCTAGTGTTTTACAATATAATTCAAAATAAAAGCGAATAAAAGTAGAAGGGGAAAAAGAGAATTGGTTCTGATATATATTTGTCAGGAAATAAATTCAAATATTACTGAAACATACATTAACCACAAAATGTTAGTAGTGAAAACTTTCATGTGCATTTTCAAGTATTTAATTTTATGAAATGCAGAAATTTTGAAATAAAAATTATTTGCTTACCAAACGTTTAATTATGTCATTTATTCAACTGGTTATCTTTATTTGAAAAGGTACTTAATTTTATAAAAAAAATAACTATTTGCACAATTTTTCAATCATTCTGGATTTTTCCAAAGTATAAAAGTTTCTACTTAACAGCCCCATTCAAATTATTTTGAAAGTTAAATAAAGTATTATTCTGTATTATTTAATACCTGTATTTTTTTCTCAGTAATATTAAAAATTGTTGTGTGTTAATTCAATACAGTTTTATTTTTTAGTAAGTGATTAGCCTTGAGCTTAAACCAGCTAAAACGTAACTTACTTAAAACTGTATTCAAAAATGCTTAAAAAACATATTTATCGAAAATAAAAATAAAAAAAAACAAAAAAAAATTGTTTTACTTCAACATTTCTGAAATTACAACCTTATAACTTTTTTTACTTCATTAACTTTAATGTCAATATTGAAATGGTTGAGATATTAATTAAATATTTGTAGTGAATATTTATTTTTAGAGAAAGGGTAATTGCCATTGAGATGCAAATGTTGGACAAAGCAAATTCTTTAAAACAAATGAGTTAAAAAATACTTCCAGTTCATGAATATTTACCAAAATATTTCTCCTTGTTTATCTTTGAATAGATATCAGAGTCCTTTATATGCTCAAGCTCTTTTAATATCTAGCACATACATATTTTCAAATAACCTAAAATATTAATGATTTCAGTATTTTCAAAAGTTAATTAATGCTTTAGTAAAAGTGAAGAATCTAAATTTCTTCTTTAAAAATATTAAATATGATCGGTTTTCATGCAACATTTATGACAGGTAAAAGTTAAATTACAAATATTTTGACACATTTTGGTAAAAAGATTAATACGGAACACACTTAACTGTAGTTCAACTTAATGTCATGCTAAAACCTTATATTAAAACAAATATTGTTAAAAATTAAAACTGTCTTACAGTTTTGAGAAGAAAATACTTCAGATATTTTAAGGCAAATATTAAAAATTCTTTAAAAATGGCTTCTTTTATGTAATTTTTATTTTGTTCAAAATTCCAGTATGCTTGTAAATTAAAATAGTACATCATTCTAGATCGGCTAGAATATGTTTAATTTTTAGTAGTTATTTTAATTTAATCCACAAAAACATTTTAATGACATTTTATCCCAAAAAATGTAGTTTCTATATGCACAAATTTGAAAAATATAAAACCAGATGTGCGCAATAAGTTGTACTTTATATTTGTAAATTTTTATAAGTTTCAAAATCTTCAAAAAGATGCTTTATTTACACAGAAACAACTATTGAATCTCTCTTAAAAGTTGTTGCAAGAAACCAAATAGTTTAGATGTTTGAGAAAAGGAGAGGAGGGGCAGCATTGTATCAATTTCATGTTCTTGTTTCAATAAAAAAAATTCTGAAATAAAGAAAGAAAAGTTGTAAAAAAATACCATTGAAGTTCTTTAATTTATGTGAAGCTCAGTAACCTTACGACTCTTAATTCAGTAGCGAAAATAAACTTCTTTATCAAGAACTGGAATAAGGAAACTAAGGAAAAAATAAGTTAAAGTCCATAAAATTGTTTGAGCATTTAGAAAACTAAGTAAAGCAATTAAATAAGAATTTGCTGATGAAAGTACAGTACTAAAAATGCTAATGAAAATACTAGTAAAAAGTTGGCTTTTACTTATTCTTTTTTATTCTTGGATGTATCTGATGTGTTTCTACATGAAATTCAAGAGAAAGTGAAATACAATGTAACAGCAAATATGATGAAAGAACTTTTAAAGTATGATTTCGAAAAGTATTGAATGTCCCAAAATAAGTTAAAATTTTAAGACACTCTGTCTCTCTCAGTGGAGCCTACTATTTATTCATAAGTCTAAATAAAATATGATCTCTTTAATATCGTCACATATTAGATTAATGCAAGAAAAAATTCACAGCATATCTCAAAATGCAAAACCACAATCAGGTGTCAGAGTATTTTTGACAGGATACTTCATTTTTCTAATTTCCATACCATCTGTGGACTTTATCCTATTTTATTAAATAAAAAAGTTCTTGTATGTTAAGCAATACAAGCAATATGTAACGTATTATGTAATGTAAAATTGGAATTTGAGCATAAAATAAATTGTCATTATTTTATATAAATACTATCTAACCCGGCCTCACGTTGCTGTGGCTTTGCTTTAATACGTTAATTCAATATTACTTTAAGTTATTCAATGCTGTCAAATTAATCTTTCGTTCGGGTTGAAATAAAGTATAAAACAACATAGTGCATTTTTTCATCTCCTATTTGAGTATAGTATAATACATGAAACTGATGATGGAAACTGATTCGTAAATCGAATTCCATTTCCCGAAATACGCCGGGCACTTACTTTTCGTGCATTTTGGCTTACAATGTCTGCTTCCACAAACTCATGAGCATTGCGGCATTTTGCGAATTTTCCCGTTTTCCAGATTCTTCACATTTCCATCAATAAAAAAATTATGGCGTCATTAAGTGAAATAAGAACCACCCTATGTTTTAAGTTGGACTAAATGACACACAGTATGTGAAATTATATTATGATCGGTTGAGTAGTTTCGGAGTCCATCGAGACAAACATTGTGACACGTGATTTTTATATAAAAAGATTTAAGATCATAAAAGAAATGCACAACATGATGTAACAAATATTAATATATTTAAGGTTAAATATATTCTTACAACTATTCAGTTGAAAAAGAATACTATATTAAACTACAAAATTAATCATTGATTCTAAATATATTCAACGGCAAATTTATAAAAGATTTTGTTTTCTTTTAAACTATGAATGTGGAATCCCAAGTTACTAGAATTCTATCGTTTTATAATTCACATTTGCATAAGTAAGTAAAGAAAAAATAATGGGATTTGAACGAAAGACACACAGATGTTACTATTCGTAAAATTCCTAAGGCAGTTCAAATAAAGAAAGAAAGGAATAAGCCTATTAGATTTAATATTTCTGATTCTATAGATACTCATTTTAATCCTAATTCTTATATTAATTTTGTCAACGAATTTTACTAGGTTCCTAATTTTATTCTGTTTTTAAATTTTAAATAGTATAAAAATAAACTACAGATATACGATATGCTTACTATCACATAATTTCCTAATTTTCATAATTCTTAGCAGACTCATTGGCAAAGGCTGCCTCTTTGGACGTTCCCTGGCCTGATATGCCTTCTACTTTCAGTGAGATGTTATCCAATAGTAAGAAAAAGCAAAAGGATCTCTGAGGTGTTCCTCCTGGACATGTCTGGTGCGCACGAAAGCACCCTGGTGGTGCCCTAATCTTTGAAGGTCATAAAGACCAGCAGACTTGCATATCTCGATTTTCCAGGGGGCACTTAAAATCTCTCACCTTTGAATAGCGGCTAAAAGTTTTTAAGATCTGTACAAAATGTAATACTGCTCAGGCATAACCTGAACACATTTTACAGTGCTTAAATTTTAACTTGGATGAGGTGCTCTTAAAACCTCTTTCGTTTTTTGGATTTTTTGGAAGTATGTAGACTGTGATGGAGTTGGTCTAATCTTAGATAGTCATAGGGATTATAAGCAGTGACAAAAAGAACATTTCATAATTTTTACCCAGAATGATAAAATAAATGTTGCACAAGAATATTTTACACGGGAAAAATAAATGCAATTTATAAAGTTTGAATCAAAAGTATTAGGTAAATTTCCTTTAGTAAAAGGTAGGGTTTCTATTAAAAGCAATATTTGAGAGGCATTGTAAGTTTGTACTTAAAATTTTACATTGTAAATGTCGTAGAGTTTAGGTGATTCTTATAATTTCATTGGGTTGCATGCTCTGAACCTGGGTAAATGTACTAGTTTTAAGTATATGGCTGGTCCCGTTAAATAACAACACTTGACAACCCTAATGCTATATGTAACTACTTTACGATGTAACTACATAGTAGGGTCAGAAAGTTCCCGGAATAGGTCAATTGCAAATTATTATAAAATAGAACGAGATAATTTAATTATATTAGACTTCAAAGTACTGTCCTGCCTCCACACAATTGTTCTATTTTTCATAAAATTGTTCAGAACATTCTTGGAATCCATTTCTCGGGAGGTCCTCTAGTTTCTTCGTTGTATTTTCCCACAGATTTTGTCCTAGCGAAGTTTTTCCTTCCTTAGGGATATTTCTGTTTTCCATTCACTTGACTGACATTTTGTAGGAGGATTGTATAGAAAACACCATATCTCATCACCTGTCCCGACTTTCTTCAAGAAGCTGTCATCTTCATCACCCATGTCAATCCAATCCCTGGACATATTCACTCTCATTTCTTTTTGTTCAGGTGATAACATTTTTGGAACCATGTGCAAACAAACACGATGTTGTTCATTTTCAAATAATATTGAAGAAAGTTGTGAATGTTGTCATGTGAAATTCCAAGTTCAGAGGCAATGGCATAAATGGTTAATTGTCTGTCCACACAGACGATTTCTCGAACACGCTGAACATTTTCATCTGTGGTAGAAGGAGAGGACGCCCAGTCTATAGGTCATCATCGAAGTTTGTGTGACCTTCACGAAAGCGATTATGCCGCTCGTACACAGCCGATTATTTATGGCATCGTTTTCGTACGCTTACTTCAGCATCTCGAGTGTTTCAGAAGATGATTTCGAGAAAAAAGTAGAATGTGAAATTTGCACTCTGCTTCAAAAATGACATTTAGAAATACGATACATAAAAAATTCGCTTTGTCAGAAATGATCTGCAGCTAACGCCGACAGAGTGAAAAATGAATTCCAGATGGCTGTGCGTTTTCCTTACTAGTACTAACCCGTAGGAATGTAGCTGACAATATTCCGGGAGCTTTTTGACTCTAATAGTATGCAACGACTAATCCATTTACTAATCAAGAAGCTCAACCATCAATGACTGCACTATACTTACGCTCTTTCACATGACGTGATTTATTTCTACTTTCAAGTGAATCAACTTTCTACTTTCTACCCTTTCGTATGTGTTTTTAAAGCCTTTTTCCATCTCTTCCATGCAATCGCGTATTAGAAACATAGTATTCCCTAAGTTTTGAATTCCTTTGCGAAAAAAAATATTATAATGCTGGATTCTTTATAAAAAACACTGTTTCATTTTGCAATTTTCAGCTAAAAGAATCTGCTGATAAATCCAACAAAACGATGTCAAGATTATTAATATACCATAAACACCAGAAAAGCGTCCACAAAATCTTATATTGGGTTTTTTTTATGAGATACTGACGGTACAATGAACAAAATTAATCTCTCTCTATTCAATTAAAATCTATCGGTAATACAATTAAGTTCATGAAATATGATACAACTTTGCCTCCAGTAAGTGTTGATCGTAAGCTGATAACTGGACAAAAAAGAACCATAGCCACAAAAACTTTATAGCATTTCTACTGCGACAGAAATGATAGAAAAGAAAAATTTAGTAAACGAGGTGAGGGTGGAAATTACTTCATTTAGTCTCTAATTGTTTCAGTTACTGAAAAATCTCCTTTTGTTGTCTAAGCCGGCAGTTTGTGGTGCTCATTCCCGTTAGCTTTAACGAGTTTCCGTTGTGATGAAAAGACATTGCGTTTCCTTGTTCACCCCATTTACATACTTAATCAAAAGATTTAATACATTCTAATTACGACTCTTGCAAATGGTTTTCCTTTTTAAGACATGTTAGAGGCTGTATCGGTTAACGGACTCTGAAATTCGTAATTTTGAGAGAAGTTTGCTTCTGGGCATTGTATATGGAAATAACAATGAAGATTATGGAAATATCTGGAATTAAGTTAGCTAATACCTAATTAACATTTCTCTTTTCAAATTTGAGGAAGTATTAAATGCTTTGAAAGGCGAACCATTTAATATCAGATGCTTGAAGGTGTATACTTTTTTGACAAATTGTAGAATGCAGTGACAAAACGAATTTACCTGAAAAAACTTGTTCAAAGCTGATTTCATAACTTAACTTTTCTCTATAAGAAGAAACAAAGTAATTGTTGTTGTCGAGTGTTTTATCGTGGGATACATATGAAAAACGAGAAATGGAAGAACAGAAACATACTATGAAAACACAGAAGAATATAGACTTTTTATTACAAATGATGATCCTAGCATAGAACAGAGGGGGTACGCTGCTTTCCATTCGAGATGGGAATCCATTTCAGGTGAAATGGATTCCCAAATACCTTATTCAAATAAAGAAATCACAAAAGTAAAAAACTCGCTTACTCTAAAATAAATAAAAATGCGATTAATAATTTGTATGTAAAATTATTGAATATGTGTTTAGATGCCGGTTGATTCAAAAATAATGTGACCGTTTTCAGAGCATCATAAATTTTTATTGAATTAAGTTATTTGCATGAAATTTTTAATATGGCTTCCTTTAGCACAGTACACTTTACGTAAACGTTTATCCAACCCAAAAGAGCTTTCTTGAACATTTTGGAGGGTATTATTCTAACTTCCTCTTTGATTGCTTTTTGAAAACCTTGGAGTGTTCTTACTTTACATCTATGTAATTGTTTTCTTAAATATGCCTATAAAAAAATATTCGTTAAAAGCACATTCGAGGGGAAGGTAGCTATTTCTCATAAGGAATATTTTTTTTTTATGTTTCAGCTTTTTACAGTTGATTTTGTATTATGATATGGTGCAGAATCTTGGTGGGAAAAAAAATTTTCCTCGAATTTGATCATGTACTTCAAAACTTTTTGCTGATAATATGTAGTATCAATTTTAAATTTGGTTCTACAAAAAGTGGTTTTTTAAGACTTTAGAGGACATTCCCGTTCATACCATAACTCCTGACGGCTGACTTGCCTTTTCCAAAACAATGGCATCTTTGAGACGTTTTCACGTGAAATATGTTGAATCTTTGTTTTCCAGTTGTGGATGATTGATGAAATAGACCTTCATCATAAATTATCCATGTTTTGTATCTACTCTTGCGTAACATTAAATACAGATGCCAAGAGCGTTTTCTTCGTTTTTTTCATGGTCTTTTCAGATATTTGATGATAGACTGGTTTATTGACCTTTTTATAGCAAATTTTCTTTATCTGATGACAAATTGTCGATTACTATACTTATAGTTTATTTGCCAAAGTTCTAGCTGGCAGAGGATTTTATACAGTGATAATTATTTTCAACTTTTTTTTTCTTTTTCAGTAAGAACCTCTTTTGATCACATTTTTTTTTTTAGAACTCTTCATTGCTAGCAGAATTTTATTTCTTTGCAAAGTTTACATATTAAAAAATTTTCACTAGAAAAATGTCTTTTTTGATTTTTAAATGGTTTATTTATAACAGAATTTCAACAATCCTCCTTCAAAAGCTTTTAAATTTCGTTCTGGGTTTGGGTATTTAATTCCTGTACTATAATTTACTCTCACTAATAAAAATGGTTAGATTAGTAATTTAAATGTTTCTCTTTTAAAATAAACAAGGAGTAAAACGATAGAAATTCACCATAAATAGTTATATTCTCTTAAAATTGGTCACACTAATTTTGAATCAACCGGTGTAGTTACATATATAGAACTAATTTTTAATCGTCATATGCTTTTTATAATAAGAAAATTTAATATTAAATTTCAGATTTAAAATTTACAAGATACTAAACTAAAAGTATTTTAAATTAGCTTTAAAGTGATTTATTATAGATTTAAGCAAAAATAATTATTATTAAAACTCTTATAATCAATGACTTAAATTATATTTTTGATATATAATAATTATATATAAGGCGAAATAAGATTAAAATGCATACTAATTATGCATGTTATTAGTAATATTGTAGTGAAATTTGCTCTCTTCGTGTGTAATAGTCAGCAAAACTGCATACACCGTCATTTCGAATCCGTCTGCAGACGAGTTGCATAAAGAAAATTTTACTTTGAGTTACCAGTAGTTCCTTCTAGAATATTCAGACTTTTGTTATTAAGGGGGTAGGTTCACGAAACAGGATCTGTATCTCAGTAATGTTAAAAATAGGTATTTTTCAGGAACATTTATAAACATTCTATTGAATAAAAATCTCCAATTTTTTTACTGAATATTCTTTGAACCATAATACATACTTTAATCAAAGATTTTATGGATAGGATGTCTAGTTATTTTTTTAAAAAATTATTTTTTGCACAAATCTGGTTTTTTTTTTTCAAAAACTATGAAATTTCATGATTTTTAATACTATAAATTAAATCAAAATATTTTTTTGAAAAATCCCTTGAATAAAGTATGTATTGGGGTGTAATTATTAATTATGTAAAGTTATAAGCTGTTAAATGCAGTAGTTTAGGAACAAATGTTCCTTATACGGTAAAAATGTTAGTTTTGAGAAAAATGCATTTTAGTAATGGATTTAGTAGATTTTTTGAAAGGTGGTAAAACATTTTCAAAAAATTATTAAAAATACTTCTACTGCACGTAGAATGATAATTTTTACACCATTTGAAGGGTAGAAATTCATATTTTATTAAAATAGGAAAAGTAAAAAATGTGTTTGGGGGCCGAAATTCATGAACCTACCCCCTTAACTTCATCATTTCCCATTTTGAAATGTCTACTTGATTCTCCAACTGTATACAGGGTATCGCTGAATTCGAAAAGATAAATTTAGAGGAGTTATAGAAGGTAGTATGGGATGACACACAAATCACTATATAACATGTGGTCGCACTCCACGTTTAGTGAGTAACTCGCAAAAGCAAGTTATGAAGGGTGTGATGTCAAGTGGAATAAAAAGGGGCAATAATAGGAATGAAATACATATATTAGACGTAAAGAATGTTTACAATACTAACAATGTTTCACAGCTCGATGTCAGATATAAAATGGCAAATGATTGCAACAGGAATTGTTCGAAGCTGAGGCCGAGTAGATTGCAGCACAGCTGACACCGATGGATAAAGGATTGTCGGACGCATTCAAACAAATCCAGTGTAATGGCGATGTCAGCTGAAGCGATGACGATCTATGCCGTGAAATCTTCCACTGTAGCAACCGGAATCTCGTACACTAAAGTTTTAGGTGCCTCAGAAGAAGAAATTCATGGGAATGAGGTCAGTGGAGCCTGAAAACCAAGCAACCTATCCGCCCTGTCAAATTCACTTCCCGGAAGTAAAGGTTGGTTACATGGAGGTGGCTTTAACATGGAGGGGGTATTAACATGGAGGTAGTTTTAACACGAAGGTGGTTACGCACTGTTATCGAAAAATGTGCTGGTGCACTATCATGCATGATTTGCACATTCTAATGCGCAATGACCAATGCTCCCTGTAGCAACTCCAGGAGAACATGCTGTAGGAAAACAAGATATTTTTGCGTCTTTGAGATGTTTGGACAGTATATGTATATGCCCACATTCGTTTTAGCCCTCCTCTCTGGTACAGCTTATCGTTCAACCGACGGATACAATTATAGCGATTTTACCCAATTAAACGTGATTTGCTACCCCATGTTCTATGGTGATATGTCGTCTCCAAGCTGTCTACTATCACGCCTCTGAATTTGGCAACACCCTGTGCAAGCAAATGTGATACTTAGTTCTCTAACATAAAGTCTCTATTTGAGATTAGTTGTCTTTATTTTCATTCGACTTCAGCAACGTACATAATCAATTATCTGCATTAATTTCATCAACATGACAATACAACTTAGACGTAATTTATCACACTTTTAGTATTCTTTTTAAAAAAATACAATTATGAAAAACCATAAAGTTGTTTTTAAACAATATTATTGTCAATAACATTCTTAAATTCATCATTACATCATTGCAAAGTGATATAAATCAAACTGTTCAGAGTTTCTACTGTTACAAAACCGTTATTTTAACCTTCTTTAAGGAATTCATCTTTTTTTTGTCGGATTTCTGAAACATTCTCAGAAATAAATATTGTTCTTTTGTGTGTGGGTTTCAGCAAATCTTTTCTTATTCAATCAAATGATTTATCATAAGAATTTAAACTATGTTTATATTTTACATGATATATTAAGATTATAAACAGAAAACGATTTCCTTAAAATAAAATTTTTACATACGTATTCATAAGCATATATTCATAAATATTTGTATTGATATTGTATGTATACTTGATATGTTACGGCTGTACGCATTTAAAAAAATATTCTTTTAAATGAGAAATCAGTTACGAAAAATAAGTTTCCTATTAACAAAAGAGACCAATTAAATTTATTGAATTACACAAGAAATTAAATAAGAACAGTAGATGTTTGTAAACTAAAGGCATTGTATATTCCATGATATACCACTATGTAAAAAAAACACCACAAGAAAATACAATTCAATTATTTATCGTGTTCGGATATGTAACGAAATAATATCTATTAAATTAAAAATTGAATTAATTTAAGTGCGTTTGATAATGAAGATTATACTCATATACACTCCCGAATACTTGAAATATAAGTTCAACAATCAATCTTTGAAAATGATTATTCCTCTCTAACAATGATTATTTCTTTTTCGAAAGTGATCCGAAATGACCATACTTTCTTCAAAATGTTTTCAAAAATTCAAATGGCAGTGCGGTGGTCTCTGCCAAAGGATTGAATTTCCATTTGGAAACTAAGGACTTCCCAACAGTCACGGAAAATACCCAAGACAGAACAATACCGACGCTAAGGTTAAAGGTCAAATCAACGTTTTACCTCCCTTACACCAAAATGACAGAGAAATGACCGGCGTAGTTTCTGCTTCAATCTCCAGTTTCTAAGTCCACTGCACGAGGAGGGACAAGGACCAATGGCCGAATGGTATTTCCAAGTACGTCCAAATATAAATGATTCTGCATCATGAGTCTTTTTTTTTTTGGTATAATATATTCCACCATGAAAGAGACACGAAAAGGATAAACCCACACACTAGACTCTCCAAAAGCAATGGCTATCAGACTCACACTCAGACTTTCTCGCAGTCTAACTACCAGATTTTCTTGTAAGCTCTAGCACCTACGATGACCACTCAAAGCTTCAGATAACGAACATCATAATACATCTTACGCAGCCTTCATGTCAGTGATCTGGCCTGTAATAGCCTCCTACCGACACGGCATGCCTGAGGGTCGAAAAACCAGCTTTACTAATATTTTTCTTAAATGAAATCAGTCCAGTTAAAATAATTATTTAGTTTATAATCTAATACCATATTTTAGAAAAAATAAGTTTAATTTTTTTTTTAAAGTAACACCTATACGAGTACAGAACATGGAAATGCCACGTTACTTTTCTACATTTCTTGTTAAATTCTACATCCGTAAAGAAAGAAACATAAATATATTCCTCATTTCATAATTACTCTATATTTCACAACGCATATGAAATTGCTGAAAGAAATTATGTGTCTGTTCAAGAGGAGTTCAAAATGAAACTTAAAACCTTATCTGAAAAATTATTTTTAAGTTTTTGACAGAAATGGCCTGTTTGAAAAAAATTATAAATTCAAAGTTAATGAAAGTAAGAAAGACATTTCTATTGAAATAAGGGAACTTGTTTAAATTTGATAACTTCTTTCTTTAATAATGAATGAATTTAAAGTAAAGAAAAATTACTTAAGTGAGCTAGAATAATTTTTTTATTTATAAAAAACCTATTTGTTTAATGAGATATGCCTTAGCACAGTAAGAATGCATATGGTATTGAATGGAATAATTTATTCATGACATTAAGAAGGAGAAAATGCTTTAGGTTAAAAAAAACGTTTTATGGGGAAAAGAAATATGTAAAAATGCAAAAGAAGCTCAAAATTCAAAGAAGAAAATTGTTGTTGGACAGAATCAATTTGGAAAGTATAACTCAAGAGTATAATTTTAAAAAGGTAAGATTCAAAATGAGAAGAAAGATAATTGATTTGGAGATAAGTTCAAATTTCCTTTCAATTTGCATGTCTTTTGATTTTCATGTTAAGTCTTATAAACTTTTTATAAGACATTTCATCTTCCACTGGATTCTTTTTTTAATCTTTTGTCACGTTTTTATACTTCAAAAGAAAAATATTTTACTTTAAAACTGAAATTTTCA
The DNA here is from genome assembly GCA_019973975.1 of Trichonephila clavata. NCBI lineage: Eukaryota > Metazoa > Arthropoda > Arachnida > Araneae > Nephilidae > Trichonephila > Trichonephila clavata. The sequence continues at coordinate 26,258 of BMAO01009541.1, read as the reverse complement.
AATTTGCTCAACTTCTTACATTTATATTTCTTTTTTCCTGTTCATTTCCATTACCAGTGAAAATATTTAAATTAAGATCTGAACCCAAAAGGAATGAGACATCTTTAAATAAGTGAAAATAGTTTTTAAGAAAATGCATTTTTAAGGAATAATTTCTAAAAGGACTAAAACTTTTGATTTACTAAAAAATTCGATAAACATAATAGAAACACTATTTTACTCACAGTATCAGCTACAACAGTAATTACTTTTAAATAAATATTTTGAATAAACATAAATGGGTTGTATCTCAATAAAAGTTTCAAGAAATTTTTTTTACTTTGATTTATACTTTGACTCATACTTTGATTTGCCAAAACTGTGGTACATGAGTGAGAGAGAAATTTCAGTTAGGCATTTAATCACTTTTGCAAACAATGGCTGTTAATACACAGCAACTTAAATTTCTGAAACAAAAAATATTTTAAATAATTCTTAAGTAAATTAGCATTTGTTGAAATACATGTATACAAAATAACGTATGTTACAAAAAAAAAATTCTATTCCAACTATTAGTTCACTCTTACCTTATATATATATATATATATATATTGTTCAAATTTTCAATCGTTAATAAAGTACTTTCGATCCATCCATTCAAGTTCAAATACCTTTTTTAAACTTGTAGTGGAAGACACTTAATGTTAATACAGTTCTTTTCAAATATTAATTCATTAATTAAATTAAAAATGAATAAAGAGTAACAAACAAAAATAACAGTCCAAATAGCATATACAGAAAGGAAAATTGTTAGCTGTGTCTCTGTAGTGCAATTGATAGCGCATTGTACCTTTTTAATCCTAAGATCGTGGTTTCGAATCCCATATAGGATGGTCCAAAATTTCTGAAATTTTGGTTTCTTTTTCTTTTTTATTTTATTAGAATGATTAAATTTAAATACTGAACATATAGTAACAAACATAAAAAAAATTGTCCAACACCATATATAGAAAGGAAAAAGAAAAATCATCGATTTCTATTTTGTCACTTAATCTTGTGATTCTGTCATATATATATTGTAACTATTTAATAAAAAGTAACTTAAATAAAACTTTCCCTTGTTGATCTAAGTAGGAATTTAGTTGTTTAAAAAGTTTTTGTGGGACTTATTATTTACGATTATAACGACATTTACAATAATTATTCACTTCAATAACTACAATTATTTTTAAATTACTTTAAAATTTATTATAGTTTATCTACAAGTTATTATTCATAAAGGAAATTACTATTCACTTAACCAGAATATTTAAATTTCTGTGATAAATAAAATATACTACGAACAAAATATGAAAAAGTATAAAGCCAATAAATTTTTACAGGTATCTGTAAGATTTGTCTTTTTACAGATGTAGATTCAGTTGCATAAATAAAATGTTCATGAAATTTAAAACAGTGCATTAGTAATAATTCCACACAATATATGTGATAAAATTATACAATATTACCCCCTGATGATAAAGTTAAACATTTTCTTCGGTATGGAAATTAAAGCAAAAAAATGCAATCATTTTAAATTAAAACAAAAATAAACATTAATTACATTCTTATAGTACAATATATCCATCTTTTTATCTAAATATATCTATTTATGCATTTATATATATTTAAATATAAGCAAAAGTGGCTACGCGAACTACTTGCACTTATAAAATTATAACTGAAGATATCAAATAATCAAAACTGTTAGTGCTTATTTACAGTAGTTTCAATGATTATTTCACTGAAATTTCTAAAATTATATTGATAAATTTATTACTTATTATTTACGTCTCTTTTTTTTTCTTTTTTTTACATTTGAAAGAAGAAAACTAGTTCTTTAATCTTAACAACTGAACTTTATAAAGAAAGGTTTGATATAAAAATATTTAAAATTAATACAGTTTTTAACTTTAAGTATTTATAATAACAAGCTCTAATCTGCTATATATAAATTCCAAGTTCATGTGAGTATTTAGGAGTAATCAAATAAAAAAGGTATTTAAAAAATGAATATGTTATTGTTCAATATGAATAGTTCATATATAGAATATGTAATTGAATTTTTATAGTTCATTTCTTATAAATTATATTTTGTTAATTAATGAAAGTTTGACTATAGGTATATTTCTCTATTACTGTGATTCACCGAATTAATAAAAAGTTTTCGAAATCTCGTAAATAAAAAGAATGGTGATATATTTTAGATCAAAGGTACTCAACCTTTTCGCCCACCGGGCTACATGTATATGATAGTTACTTCACACGGACTGCAACAAGAGGATTAATAAAAAAAAAACTTTGTAAGAATAAGTTAACAGTAAGCAAATAAAATGCAAAAAATTAATAAAATACTGAAAAATATATTTAGTTTTAATTTTAATACTGTATTAACCTCATATATAACTCAAATACACATTTAAGAAAATTCGGTCTTACGCATTTTTTATTTTATTATGGGGTAGTTTCGATGCCTTTTCGTCCATGGCAACATTCTTTGCTTACATTTTACTGTCATACAAAGCTGCCATGTTTGTTTGTATGACAGTAAAATAATGGAAAAAATAATGGAAACACTTAGATTTACAAAGAATCATTTGTTAGTAGAACCACCTTTGGCATGTAATAAAGCTTGGATTTGCCTACGAATCGGATAATTCATTAAGAACTGAATTGTGTGTGTAGAGGAATATTGTACATGGAATATCTTTATGGAGATATTTTGAAAATTCTAGAAGCGATGTGTATATATAGGGGAGAATATCGATTCCGTATCGAACGCCCTAAAATAAACCATAACTGTTCACTTATATTGAGTTCGGGTGACTGTGAGAGCCAAGGTAGAGTTTTAACTTCACCCTTATGTTTATTAAGTCATGATTGGACAAGTCTCGCTGCATGGATAGATGCATTGTAATCTCGGAAAATTCCACCTCCTGAAGAAAACAAAGTTTGCCCCATAGGTCAGTTAAATTTCTCTATAATTCTCTCCATTGATCCTTCCTTTGAGAGTTACGATTGGCTTAGCCGAAACCCACGACATGGCTTCCCATATGATGACATATCCACCTCCATGCTTGACATTTGGAGGGAGATAATCATGATCATAGGTTTGTGCAGATGTCCTCCAAACGTACACCCGTTCTGTTGTAAGGAAAAGAGTGAAAGATGATATATTCGGCAGACCATATTACTTTCTTCCACTTTTATCAATCAACCAGGTTTCGTGAATTTGACACCAATGTAGACGACGTTTGGCGTTAACATGTGTGAGACAATTGACTTAGGAATTTCTGCTCTGCTGTAAATGTTTTGCTTATGAAAGTGCCCTCTAACTGTAATCATTGACACTAGAGAATCCAAATGCTTATTGAGCTATGCGGTCAATTTTGAAGCAGTTGCTCGTTTTTTAGACATTATAATCCATTCCAATGTCACTCTATTTCTCAGTTCGTCCTCTATTTTGCTTTGCCGAGTTCGTCTTGCAGTGCTGTGAGTATTTTGCAATGACTTTAGATACCGTACCTCTAGAAACACCTAAAATTTGAGATGTTTCGGCCACACTTGCTTGGGCTAGAGGGGCCCTACAATTTGGTCTCTTTAAAAATATGAAAGATCCGGCATTTTTAAACTTTTGATAAAAAAATCCATTTGCGAAATTTCAATAACTCTACCACATATACTACCAGAATTTATATATTTCTATTTATAAAAAAAATGGTAGCTATTATTATATTTTAATGCTTACAAAGCACATTCAAAAATTTCACTTTTATTCAAAGAGGTTTCCATTATTTCTATAACCACCTGTACTTTGTACCACCGTAATCCAACCGGTATAGAGGTTAGCGACGCTGACTGCTGTGCCGTACGGCCTGGGTGCAAATCCAGGAGAAGACATGGATGTTTATAAACGTATAGTGTCTTTGCGGCATGCGGGTACTCTAAATAGCTTTCGAGCCTCAAGTCCTCTCGTGAGGTTGATGGATGGGGAAGAGAGGTGGGAGGCCCCTGACCACCCCTAGGGTGTTCTCCCTCAAAATTGGGGTGGAACTGAGCCAAATCGGACTGTCACTTGCATGGTGCTCAAAGCTAAGACTAACGGCAGGTGTACATCTATATAGCCCTATGCCCCGAGGAATTTTGAGTACCATCGTCAGACTTGTGGCATTAGTAACAAGAACAACAAAAACAACTTTGTACCACCAGAATTCTTTGGAAACAACTATATCTGCGTTTTAATTTTTATTGCTTAGAATCTATTTTTCACACAATAAACCAAGTTTTAGCAGAACGTATATAAATGAGAATTTTGTAATTTTCAAATATAAAGACATGTGAAAGATGCAAAGAAAACAAAGAACATGAAAACTTTTAAGCAAGAGAAATAAATTACATTTAAATTTTGGGGTTCCATAGGTAAGAAGTACAGCAGTCATCTCCATATAAATACTGCTGTTTGTAAAAATTACAACACCACGAAGGAATCATCAAAATTAAATGAAATTTACTGCTCAAACGACTTGCATTACTCCAAATAAATGACGAAATTTTCAAAGAAAAAAATAATATTAAGTGTCCGAAATCAGTATTTGTTACAGCCACGACGTTCTGCAATCAGTGCTGCTATACGACGTGGCAGGTAGTCTAACAGATTTTGAATGTCTGCTTGTGGAAGAGAATTCCATATTGCTTGTATGCTTGTATTGCTTTTGAAGCTCCAGGAAGCGGATCACGAGCGAGACGCTGACCAACCAAATCCCCCTCGTGCTCAATAGGCGACATGTCTGACGAATAAGCAGACAAAGGAAAAATTTGCATGCGTTGGGCTGAACAGAAGTCTCGAAAAGTCTTTGCAACACGTGGGCGTGCATTATCCTGCTGAAAGATAGCTCTAGGAATGCCTTGAAGGAAGGGAACGATTTCGGGCTGTAGCACTTCACAGACGTACCTGTTGCTATTGAGATCACCTTCAATTCGTAGCAAATAGGATCGTCCATGATAGGAAATCCCACCCCAAACCATAACTCCGGGTGTTAGGCGACTATGTCCTTCGATAATGCACTCTGGAATGCAGCGTTCGCCGGCTTAACGTCTAACACGAGTGCGGCCATCATGGTCCCACAAATTGAAGTGTGATTCACCTGAAAAGGTAACTCCAGTCAGCTTGACAGGCTCTGTGCTCGTGAGCCCATAGCAGACGCAGCCATCGGTGGTTTGCCGTGACGGGGATCCTTTATAAAGGCACCTTTGCACGCATTCAACGGTGCAGCAGACGCCAACGAATTGACAGTCAACATTAGTACACCTATAGCAATAGACCAGCGTGCTGCCAACTTCCTGGAGGAAGTTGTACGGTCATTCACCGCCATGCGGAGCAGGTGTCGATTGTCGCGCCTGACGTCACCTTCCGTCGTCCACTGCCAGTTTTTTGAGTTCTTCGTCGATCCACTGTTTCCAAACTCACATCACTGTGGAACTGTTCCGCTGCACATGAACTCCTATTGTGTGGTAGGAAAATCCCCCCTCCTTCTCGAAGGCCGATAATCCTCCCCCGTTCAAACTCTGTAAATTGTTGGAATTTTTCCTTATTTCGAATCACACTTCAATTTGTGTGACCATGATGGCCGCACTCGTGTTAGACGCTATGCCGGTGAACGCTGCATTCCAGAGTGCGTTTACGAACGGTAAAGTCGTCTAACACCCTGAATTATGGTTTGGGGTGCGATTTCCTATCATGGACGATCCATTTTGCAACGAATTGAGGGTAATTTCAATAGCAACAGATACATCCGTGAAGTGCTACCGCCCGAAGTCGTTCCCTTCCTTCAAGGCATTCCTGGAGCTATCTTTCAGCAGGATAATGCCACACCCACATGTTGCAAAGACTGTTCGAGACTTCTGTTCAGCCCAACACATACAACTTCTTCCTTGGCCTGCTTTTCGCCGAATATGTCGCCTATTGAGCACGTGGGGGATTTAGTTGGTCAGCGTCGTCAAACTTTTGCTGCTCGCACAAGCAATATGGAATTCTCTTCTACATGCAGACATTTAAAAAATTTGTTTGACACCTTGCCACGTCGTATAGCAGCACTTATTGCAGCGAGTAGTGGCTACACCAAATACTGATTTTGGGCACTTAGTATTGTTTTTTTTTTTTTTTTGCTTTGAAAATTTTATCATTTGTTTGTACTAATACAAGTCATTTGTGCATTAAATTTCATTTGATTCTCATGGTGTTGCATTTTTTACAAAGAGCAGTCTAACAATAGACAATGCTCGTTTCTCTGCCGAAAAGGAATTGTGATCGAAAATATCATTTGTAAGACAAGAAATAATACTTTTTCAATGATAGTATGTGAATGAGATTGATATTTACTACATACTTGATGATAAATATATGGCAGCGAAATAACCAAAATACATAAACACAACAAAAATAGATGCACCTAGGTAACACCGTAAAGTATTCTTGTGATTATTTGACAATGAAACTTTAAAAAGCTCCTATAAAGTTCTTCTCAGCCTATAAAATGATAATGTGTGGAAGCAACATTGCAGTGAAATGTTTGACAGCAACTTTGCGTTTCATTTGTCTAATGTGAAATTGTGACTTTCAATTTGAATTGTTTCAAAATGTGTATGCTTTTTACAGCTGTGGCTAATGTGGGTCTATGCGTGTTTATTATCCCGCGCGCGTTTCCTGTTAAATTAAAATCATCCAAAGTTTCCAGAAAGCTCAAGAATAAACAACAATTTACTATAAAGGAGCCTACCTGTTAATTACGTGGACCTTTCCTGCATATAAAAGATACCTCACACTATAACATGCATTCGAAATTGTAGTATTGATGATACAAAAAACAAAACTTAATTTTTAAAAAATACTTTTAAATCTAAAGCATTCTATTTATCAGGAAAATAATATTAAACTTCGAATTTATTTGCTAATATTATATCAAAAGTTAATAAATAGATAATTCTAATATTCAATAATAATTATACATTTAAATAATATATTACGCATTTACATTACATTATTAATATATTATACATTTACATTACAGTTATTAATATATTATGCACATCTATCTACATTACATTTATTAATATATTATACATTTATTACAATAAATATTTAAATATATATTTATTTTATATTGGTCTAAACAATCAATAAATCAATACACATTTTTACGTAGATAATGCACAACAAAAATATATTTACTTATAGTCTAATGATAAAAAGTTAAACATTTTTAAGATTTGAAAAACCAAGGTTTATTTATTCATAAGTAATTCAATTATCCAGCTTTTTTAGAAGAAAATAGGGGTAAAAAGTACAATTCTATGTTTTCGAAAAATATCTTCCTCGTTTTTTTTCAAGTTTTATAAATGTATTTTTTTATAACCTTAGAGAAATTTGAACCTTCTATGTTCTCTTCAGCAATGAGCTTGTTATTTTTTCTTAATTCTCAAAGAGAAAATTACTTCAACTTTTTATTTTTACCATTGTCGTTAACATTCTTTATCTATATTAAAATGCTAACATGTATTTTCAAATAAAGAATAAATGCTATTTATATAGAAAAATATATACATTTCCAATCAAATAAAAAATAAGCTTTAATGTTACAAATTTGGATATTTTTTCAAGAAAGGATTAATGTGAAAGTTTATGTTATGTACTTTTTGTAAATTATATTTTAATTAAAATCAAGACATTTAGTGGTAAACTTAAAATATCGCAATATATCTAAGTACATTATATTACTGCCTTTATCAACGTAAAACGGACATTCCATTAAACTTTTAAATGACCCTAAATTAAAAAATATTATAATTATATTTGTGGTTTCTCCTAACAATCTGAATACTTAACGAGTCTCTCTTTTAAAAAACAAATTATTGCGCGTAGTTTATTGTTATTATTGCTATCGTTTGTAAAAATAAATTGGGTTTCTAGTTCATAAAATTTTTAAAAATGTCTTTACTGGTAGTTTCTAAATCTTGTTCTCAGTGCATTCAAGCACCCTCAAAAACAAAATTAAACTGTCAGAAATAGCACTTGAAACGAAAGTTAGGAAATCCTCTAGGTAAATGAAATTGATGGAAAAACTTTGCACAAGTCACCTTCTGTAATTAAAACAGTGAATCAGGGAATATTTATTTCTTTAGGATATTGAATGAAGAGTAATTAGACGAAAATATATAATTTTCCTCCTCACACCACAGAAACAGCATTAGAGGCTCCTTGGAGGGTGTTGGCAATGTAATCAATAAGAACGACTGACAATTTAATTGACGCTAGGACAAGCTAAGACGTCTTTTCACCGGAATTAAATTTCGAGGAGCTAACCCTGATTAGAAACTGATTAAAGTGCTTTAGGTATTTACTAAAAGCGTCTTGAAAGGAATTGTTGGAAATTTCTTGACTTCCACAGAAAGGGTTTCTGTTTAGTGGAATATATAAGAAAAAAATTATCTAGAAGTGTACAGGATTAGGTATGAAATTCTCTGACTAATTACGTTTAAAAAACTGCACTTATTTTATTTTGCTATCAAATTTCAACTTATTTATTTCACTCCTATAAGTTATTAGTCGGTTATTTAAATTAAGTTTCTTAGACATTCATATAAGAAGGGTACTTTTTTATACATTACTAGATTAAATAATACATTATTTGTTTTTTTTTTATTTGTTGGATATTTTTTGTTATATTTCATAGTTTATTTCTCAATATGATCATGTTCTTTTTAAAAAGGAATAAATTTAAATAAAGGATTTTTGCGTAATGTTGAGATGAAACAATTTGTAACTGTAGACAAATATCTTTGTCAGATAATCATATAAATGAAACTGAATGTTTAATTTTAAAAAAATTTGGTCATAGCCAAGAAGACAAAAATTGCTATTATACAAAAGGATATCCCAGTCAATATATATTGACAGTTTAATAGGAGATAATAAGTTTTTACAAGCTTTTTGTTTATTGTACTGTGCAGTTTTAAGCATATAAATCATTATCTTTGTATTCCTCTTAATAAACATAAAAATATATAAAAAATTTCAAAATGGAGAGGAATTTAATATTGATGTATTTCTGTAATAATGTTTATCGGTCAGCATCAATACACAACTATCATTTTTAAGATCTTTTAAATTTAAAGCAAAATGTTTAATTCTATGTTCAGAATAAGAATTATTTTTAAAATACTATGATTAAGGATGATGTCATTAAATTACAGTATTAATAAAATAACGTTTATGGCATTAAAGTAGGCACTTAAATTCTAATTTATTATGGTTGATTTTATGTATTTACTAGTAAACTAAATATTTCTTGTAATTATACATCTTTATAGTATAATGTCTCATTTAGTGTTATACAAAGTATATTATTGTATCCTGCATTCATATAAGCAGTTACATGAAGAAATGAGAAGTAATTTCTACATACAATAACCGGGGGGGGGATTTTTAACTTCCAATAAAGGAATTTTTTTTCATAATTCAACGAAAATGTTATTAATTAATTGATTTATCAATTTCTTACAAACATCACTTTTAAATGAAACAAGAGAAAGTAATTTTCCGTTTTGTCGCGCAAATCTCGTCAGTCAGACTTTATTGGCGACAACACACAAAAACACATAAAAAATATTAATAAATATAAGTTATCATTGATTTATCGTCCATTTTTGATGTATTGTGGAAAAAAGTTACTGAGAATAAAAGACTATGAATTGTTTTAAAAATGTGATGGTGAAAGGTTATCAGCTGGAATATTTCATTTGGCGTCAGTTGTATCATTTTTGGCTACTTTATCATCTGCACCGTGGCGAAACGGAAAAGTTCCCAAGAGAATTATTCAAATGGATATCTTAAATTCGAGTTTCTGTGAAATCACGAGCACAAATATTTGCAGAAAAAGAATTCATTTTTATGTAAAAATAAACAAAATTATCTTTATTTGTGACATATATATCATTTAAAATAAGGGATTGTTCGCAATTTCTATTTTTCACAAATACAATTTTTACAAAACTTCGTATGCATTACACAAACCAGAATTCAATCAAATAAAATAAATCATAGGAATGGATCATTTTTGAAACAAAATATCAGATAATTTTATTTAGCTGGTAAATAAACAAATTGGCTAAAAAATCACCAAAGCCAACGTAAAATCCCAAAGGTTTCATCAACTAATTAAATTTAGTTATCACAGAGCCTTTTTTTTACATTTGTCAGCTTCTTCATTAATCCTTTAATCAGAAAAGTCAAGAAATAAGAAGTATAGTGGACTTTCTAAGTTAATTAAATCTGAATTTTTACTGGAAATCAAAAGTCTTAAGTCACGAATATTTTTAAAAATCTTTTCTTTTTTTTTTTAGTTTTCCTTATTCATCAGTTTAATAAAACTTGAAAATTCAAAATTGACAAATAATAAAATAAGAAACAGGAGAAGTTCGTGCATTTAATGATATAGGGCTTACGATTTTGAAATTCATTATTTCTTATGTTCTTCATTAAATATTCCGTTTGCTTTCTTTGATATAATTCAATTAAAAACCTTACAATTACAGTTAAAAATGATATTCGCGAATCATGATTTGTTTTCAGATTCATAATTCATAACATACTTATCATCTTTTTGTTTTTTTTTTCTCTTTTCACAAAAATCAATGATTTACAAAAAAATAAACATTTCAAAATACATTTTTGCCAAAAAATTTTCGTTTAACATTTATTTGGAGCTTTTCCATCCTTATACTCGAATCCGTAATGAAAATGCCCTCTAATTTTTAGGAGAAATATCAGTGTATTATTTTGATACCATGAAGCTTGTTTCTTTTGCTGTATCTTCCAGAATTTCCAGGCAATGTATTCTTATTAAAATTATCAGATAAAGATTATTTTACAAAGATATATTTTTTTATAAAACTATGCTACATGAAAACCAAAAAGTAAGTTATTAAGGGACATGGTACGATTTAAACAAAAAAATTTTATTTAAGAATTTTAAATTTTTTTTTCCCTACGTGTGTATACTATGTAAAACAGATTTTGTGCTCAGAATTTCATAAAAGGCTAGCCATTTAATTTTTTAAGGAAAAAACTTAAAATCTGTGTAGTGATTTTAAAATATGCTACTCCTCTTACAAAAATTTACATACACACAAGAAATTTGATTTACAAGTACGTCAAACTATGCATAACAAAAGTTGTTATGGGTTTTGCGATAACGTGATTGGTTATCGTACTGTACTTCTTTTTATGAATGCTTATTAAAAATTCCTTTAAAAAATGTACAAATTCTGAGTTTAATTATTTTTTTTAAAAAAATAAGTATTGCTTTGATTAAAAAATGCATAGCAACTTTTGTTACTTGTACTATTAGCAATAGAAAAAAAAATTCGAAGCATTTGGCCGAATAGTAAAAAAGCCTTAGCATTTTAAATAAAGACAAACTAGTTATTTGATCTTTCCGAGATAAGTAAGTTTAAAGTTTTGATTCGCTATAGGGTTGGGAATAAAAACGAACGCAAAAGCTGTCATAATTCTGTGTTTTTTAAGTTTAGAGCTTTCACATTTTGTCAGGTTATAGAAGAATATATAATTTTAGCTATAAAAAAATTGATTTTTTTGACCGATTTTTGTCAATTGAATCGTACTGTGTCCCCTAAAATGTAAAAAAAAAAAAAGTCAACTTCAAATGAATTGCATTATTAAATATATATATATATATAGTAACATAAAATGAAAAAAATATACATGGCATAATAAAATTGATAACACAAAATTATATCACTAACAAAGCTAGAAGATTTAAACCAGATTTCAAGAAACACAACTTTAAAAATTGATGGAAAAGTCTATTGTACAAGAATTAACTAAGCGTATGTATAACATGAAACAGAATTAGAACTTTAAAATGTAAGAAACCAGAAGAGACAATAGACTAAAATGAAGACCTATTATGATTTCTAAAGCTGTTGCTGAATTAGGACCAGCAAAATTAGGGTTATATATATTTTATGGATCCAACCTTCCCCGTTCAGCAGAATTTTCAACATAATAGCAAAACATAACCATATTGAAAAGTTAGGCCTAAAACCAACCACGTGTAATTTGCAATCAACAGAAAAATAAAATAAAAATAATAAAAAAAAAAAAAAAAAAAAAAAAAAAAAAAAAAAAAAAAAAAAAAAAAAAAAAAAAAAAAAAAAAAAAAAAAAAAAAAAAAAAAAAAAAAAAAAAAAAAAAAAAATAAAATAAAAATAATAAATAATAATAGAAAATATGGAAGGAAATGAATCTTAACAAAATACAAATAAAAATAATTTTGAAATGTGTGTGTGTGTGTGTGTGTGTGTGTGTGTGTGTGTGTGTGTGTGTGTGTGTGTGTGTGTGTGTGTGTGTGTGTGTGTGTGTGTGTGGTGTGTGTGTGTGTGTGTGTGTGTGTGTGTGTGTGTGTGTGTGTGTGTGTGTGTGTGTGTGTGTGTGTGTGTGTGTGTGTGTGTGTGTGTGTGTGTGTGTGTGTGTGTGTGTGTGTGTGTGCTGAATTGACTATTCTGTGAAGAATACTGTAAAAGGCGTAAAATTTGATCCTTTTGGAGCTAACAAATTTTACATGTCTTCTTTTAAAAACACACACGCAAATAAAATGTCAAGGAACATTCAATGCTTGACAATTGCTAAGGGACAAGTGATTTGTGCAAAATTGCATCTCAGACAGATGACGAATAAAAGTAAATTCAAGTTCAAAGAGCGTGGTAAACCCAGATTCGTTGTCTGTATAAAAGACAGTGCCTACAAGCTCATGATTCATATGAAAATTTAAGTGGATAGATTTTTGACGAAAATAGTGCGGGATGTGTGTGTGTTATAAAAGTTTTTCTTTGAAATTCTATTTGGTTCTTGCAATAATTAAAAGCAAAATATCAGTAAGACATGATTTGAGTGAATACGATCGTGGATGAGCTGTTGGACAACTGGAAGCTAAAAAATCAAAGTGTCACCACTGTAGCTGCTGCAATAGGTGTATTAAAATATATCATTTCACGATTAAAGAAGTTCTCTGAAGGTGTAAATGCTTTTCAAAAACTAGTCGTGGTAGAAACACCACACTTTTAGAGGCCCTATATATAGCCCTCGTGGAAAAAAGGAACAAAAAATTCACTCCTGGCCTGATAGCTGCAAACCTCACAATCGCTGCCGGTAAGCATGTTTGAGCAAGAACCATCTCATGGTGATTAAATTAAGTTGGTTTGTGTGCATGGAAGCTTGTCCTTTGCATGCCACTTCAACCACGCCATTGTCGAGAAGGATTACGCAGGTGTAAGGAACATGTTTGAGATAAACACAAATGGTCTATAGTGATGTTCTCCAACAAATCTCATTTCGGTGTGACAAGTGATTCTGACCACCATTTTCAATGGAGTGAGCGTGCACAAAATTCCCAAGCTCAATGTGAACGTGGCCGTTATGCACAAAAATTTGTTTGTGAACGTGATTGGTAAGGCCCAGGTGTCATGGTGTGGGCAGAAATCATGCACAATGGCAGAACTCCGCTTCACATCTTTGAGCGAGGATGCGTTACATCACAATGGTATTGCAAAAAGATTATTCTGGATCAAACTCGTATTTTAGGGGTGCTGTTGGTCAAGACTTTCTGTTTATGGAGGATAACACTCCACACAGAAGTATTAAGGAATTGGACCCAGAGTAAAGTGAAAATATTCTCCGTATGCAATGGCCTGCTTACTCCCCAGACCTAAATCCTGTTGAATATGCCTGGGAGGCTCTTGGAAGACGTCTTGCACAAAGAACCAATCCCTCACCATTCAGTGCAAGAGCTCAAAACCATCTTGAGAGAGGAGTGGTGCCATATACTTCAAGGACTCCGCGTTAGTTTAGTGCAGAGCATGAAAAGATGCAAAACGTGCATTAGTATGAGTGATAAACACACATCTTGCTAAGGTACTCATGTCTGCATCATTCTGACCTAAATATCAATTTTTTGTGGTTATTTGAAAATCATCCAAGGAGTATCTTTCACATTTTTAAGTTTTTAATTCTTCGATGTAGCGATATCTGTACCATATTGCAATATAATAAATGCACATTGTTCTTACTAAATACGTACTTGGTTTCATTCTTCAATCATTGTCTATTCTTAATTATTTTGGAAAACGTAACTCTTACTTCGCAATTTTCAAGCAGAGTATTTATTGTCCTTTGAGATTAATATCACTGAATTATACGAAAAGCTTTACTGTGGGGTATTTTTTTAGAAATACATTTTTTAATTAAATGTTAAGTTATTTATATAATGATTTCTTTACAATTATGTACTGTTTTCATAAAAATTAGCATAAAAATTTTTGCAAAATTTTATACGTAAGTATTAATATTCGTAGCTTTACAAACAAAATAGAGGTTAAAATAACGCGGTTTTATATGTTTCTTGGCATCTTTTGTGGTATACATTCATGAGTATAGAAAAACAAGAAGGATAAAGATCTAATTTTAACCATGTGCAAAGAATTTTAACTCATGAAAAAAACATTCGTTCATTCATGTATAATTAATAATATAAAAGATAATTCACCAAATATAAATGTAATAAAGTGGTATAAAGAGTACCATGAAGAAAATATAAATGAATATTTCGATGCATATAATCCTTATAATGTACTGAATGACTATAAATCTCTTATTTTACGGTATGAAGAAGTATAGCTAAATGGCACAAGTCAAAAAGCAGAAAGATGACAGTAATACAATAGCAAATTCTTAAACTTAGGACTATGATTGTAAGATTAGCATTGCTTCAAGGAGTCAATTTAATGCTTTATTTGCCTGTGTTAGCGGGCTTACATTAAATGAGTATATACAGTTTGAAATTTTTTTGTAAAAACTAATCTTTAAAAACAAATAATTAAAATGTATTAAAAATTTATATATAATTAATAAATTAGTGAAAATTATAATAAATTAGAGAATTAGAGAGTATACGAAAAATAAAAAATATATATTTTTAATAATTGATAATTTAGTAGAAAGATCTTGATTTTTTCCCCTTAATACAAATTTTCGTATCAAATAACATCTTACAAATTCAAAACTCAATAATTTTCAAAAGCTGTCAGTTCTTCCCTTTGAGAAAGTCTTAAAAATTACTATCTCTCTGAATTTATTTGATTTTATTTTCAATGATATTAAGAAAGTAACGTGTTTTAAAAAGTTATTTATCAGTTGAGAAAAATTCTTTCAAGAGTAATATTTTGTTTTATATAAACCATTGGATATCAGCAGTTTTCCTTCATTCACTGTTTCCAAAATTTTGTTCCCTTAACAACAATGATTTAATATGATTAACAACAAAGTAATGGCTTCGTTAGAAAATGTCTACCTTCCGCAATTTTTTCATAAACAATTTTTCTTTATACTTAGCTATAAGTACTTCAAAAGATTTTTTTTTTTGCTTAGGTTCTGCAGATTCGCCATTTTTTAATTAATTAGCCCAATAACGATAATGATCATCTTACCTTTCACATTTCTCTATATTAACAAAGGAAAAAAAATTTTAAAACATATTTCGTTAAAGTTTTTTTTTCTTTTATCGCAGTAATTGTATGCTTTCTGTTTTCAAACGGGTCATTTAATAAGATCTAGTGCCCCAAATAACTCCTTCGGTATTTTTATCCTCCACCATCTTCGGGGCTTAGAAAACCATTAATTAAATTAATCTTCAGAGAGAAACATCTCTTATTATTATAATTTGTGCTCAAATACTCTACATTAGCTCTAATAAATGAAAGGTTGCTGTTTTTTTCGTTGTACGATGAAAATAATATCTTTTAATGAACGACTGTCATAAAGGAAGCAATTAACAGGGGATTAATTATCATTTAAGAAAAAGCACTAATTTAAAGTTTGTCGATAACGCAAGAGATAATTGAATCTAAAAATTTTACTTTATATGGAAGGTTTATTTTGCATGTTCTTTATTTCGATTTCCAATTTCAAGAAGAATACAAATCTATAGTTTATTTTTCTCTCTTGTTGATGAAATGAATGCGCATAAAACTAAAGCTGTATTGATTAAAGAGTTAACTCCTTAAGGAAACGAGATCCAAAAAAGAATGAAAAATTATATAAAAGTATTTTTTTTTCCGATGTATCTTTCTAAACTCTTGTAATTAGTATAGAAAAATAACAGTATAATGAAGTAAACTGCAAATTTGCTTCTTTATTTAGAAATGATAAATAAAAATATCCATTCAACTAAAAAATGTTTCTTAAAATTTCTGATCCTTCATATAATACAAAGAGTAAAATTATTTAAACAGAAAGAAGCGTTTTAATTGTATTGTATTATCAGAAAAATAGGTCTAATGAGCAATATATTACACCTTTTTATAGCCAGGGACAAACATTTAACAAGAAATATTCTTAGAATATATTGCATTTAAAAGCCTCGCATTTTTTATTACTCTTCCTATTTTTTTTATAAAAAAATACTTTACAGAATTTATTGAAAGTGTAAGAATTATGATTCTGAATTTTATTTGCAGCATATATGACAGTAAAACAGATACATTATAGTACTGTATTATATTTTTTATGAATATTTAAAATTTCTACAGCATTAACTTAAATTCACGTGTTGATAAATGTAAAAAATACTATTATTTAAGCTCTATGTCATAAAATATGCTTAAATAAAATATTAGTAAGAATTCTTTCTTATTTTGATTCGTTGAGAACATCTGAAATTTATTTTCATTAATATTTTGGAATAATGCAGCGATTGCTATAATAATGTATAACAAAATCTGAAAAAAAGCCATATGGTTCTTAAGAAAAACTGAAAATAAATCTTTTCCCTTATAAATATGGAAAATAACATTGGTTTCAGAAATTGATAAATTATTTACTTTAAGTTATGCATATACTTTTTAATAATTCATCTCAATTATTTTCACTTATCAAAGAAAAAAACTTTATAACGAGAGGGATAAACTGTGTGTGACATCTTTTAAGTTATGTATATTACACTATCTACATGACATGAATTATACTGCAGTTTATATGCTGTTTACGTACATTTTAATCATTCCTAAGATTTAGTAATATATTAATTCTGTTTGGTTTATTCTCTGAAATATCAAACCCAATTTTAGAAATGTTCTCCTTTATTTCTCAAAAGTTTTTTAAATTACATTGGAATGCATTATCACATACATTATCGTTTATTTGTAAAACTCATTGCATGTAGCCAAAAGGAAAATTTTAGAATAGATAATTTAATTAAAAATCCTATTAAATATATTGCGGACGTATTATTTTATCTAATACGAATTAAAGTAAAATTACTACAGAGGTAAGCTTTGATAGCTTACAATAAAAGATTCATCGTAGATAACAAGCATTTGTTTCTTCTCGACTGTACAAATATAAGTTTAAAATAATTTAATAATTAAGATTTTAATGGTGAAATAATAAGAAACGCTTACCATTAAAAATTAATCTTAAAAATGAATACAATTTTAAGCTTTTACTAATAAGTACGTGAATATATGTGGAAACTAGAGATTTAACGGCTGTTAGTTCCTTGAAAATATATGGAAATTTCATCCGTTGTTCAGATGGGTGTTTGAAAGTCTCAGGAATACATTGGATAATATTTGAATATCTAAAAACCTAAATTTATCTCAACTGTCTCACTCGGTTGTGCAATTTTTTTTTTTGTTTTTATTCATTTTGATATGATGATAATAATTTTCAGAAATAAATTTTTTTAAAAATTATTTTCATTGTTTTTCAAATAGACTAAAAAACTGTCTTACACTTTTATTTGCATCCTTATTGCACGGGATCTGAAACAATATTTTCACTGTGTCATTTTTTAGTTGAAAGGATTACAATAAAAACATAACAGGCATTCTTAACGTATTTTATCTTATTCATCAAGTGTTCATAATTTCAGTGTTTTTATTTCCAATTATGATATTATAAATAACAGAGCAAGTATTTTTAAATAGTAAACCAATATTTTACAAAAAAAAAACTTTGATATGCATAATTTGTCATCTTGTGTTATTTCACTGTCAAAAGCATATAGGGAAATATTTTAATTCTAACTCAGCTCAAAACAAACTATAAAACGTAATAATTTAAATTAATCTCATAATACCAGCGAAAGTCCATGCCAATAATTAGTAAGATACTCAAGTAAAGCCAAAGGATTTCCTTTAAAGATTCCTATTAACTAGTCATCTAACTATAATCATTAATTGGGAAAAGAGAGCAGTTGAAACGAAATTCATTCTAAGTAAGACTATATTGATTTTAATTTTATACTTCCTTTCTTTCTAATTACTGCAGTATTTTAATGACAATATTTAAATTTTAACGTACGTTTGACAAATAAGAATTAATTACATACCTTTTTCAAGTGTTTCTTTTTAAAGATAACTAGGAAGTAATATCATAAGTTTTCAAAAAAATGAAAAACTCATGGGGTTGATTGATTTTAAAACGGCATTGGAAAAATTAAAATACATATTATTAAGCATGGATAATAAATTAAAATACATAAGATTTTTTTGATATCACACAAAACAACAGAAGTTAAATCAGAAATAGACTTAACAAATATACAATATAGAAAAGCTGGTATCAGAATCATACTCATAAAAATCAAACGTAAGAAATTTTAGAGTACCAAATCTTATTTCAGAGAACAAAACAATTATAAAAATAAATTTAGAAAAGAAAATAATTTTAATCATTCAATTTTTCATTGAGATGCCTCCATGAAACGATAACTTTAAAAGAGAAATTAAAATAAAAAAATTAATAATGTATAAATTTAATATGGTATATATTTTAATTATTTGGAATAATTAATGGAAAAATTCCTATATACCATTACTCTTTTAAAATATCGTTTTTGGTATGAATTCGTTTTATATTTTTCATAAAATCGTTCGGCAGTTAAATACATTATATTTGTTTGTATAAAATTATTTACTATTTTATTATCTGTTTTCGTAGCTCTAATTTTTTTTAATTTGTATAAAGTTGTATTTCTCCAGTTTTTAGTCCTGCCTTGTTTTTTTTCGTAATATTGTTTGATACAACACATTATAATAGTAGAGTACTTGTCAGTAAAATTTACTTAAGATATCAAAATATTCGTCCTACATTTGTTTATATTCTTTTCCTTTTCGCCATAAATAAATCTTATGGATCTTCAAAAAAAAAGTGAGTTTAGACTTCTGTTTTTCACACATGTGTTGTTATTTAACGGTTATTATGTTAGAAATATAGACTTGGAAAATATGTGTTAAATTAGAGTTAACGATATAATTATATTTGATGTATATTTATGTTTTGGACGCGTTTGGTGAACTACTGTGCATCTTCTACTAACAAATAGTTTTTACAAACTACAATATGTAACTTAAAAAATGCATTTTTTTTCAACAAAAAGATTTATTTTAAGCTTATATTAAGCTACAACGAAGGAAAGTAATAAGTGAAATAAAGACTATATATATATAGTATACAAAATACAAATTTTCCCGGTAATTCAATTTTAAACAATAGATTAAATTTTCAAACAATTCTTTGGCTAGAAATTCTGGATAGTATTCTGAATAGCATCTAAGAACTGATATATGAAACTAAAGAGAGAAAAGATATTGTTATTTTATTTATGTATTTATTTATTTATTAATAGCTTTATGTACATAATAGTTTAGCATATGGTCCATAGATGGCATTACGAAATGAAATCACTTCGTGTTCCCGGCTATCAAAATTTTAGCTTTTATTTTAACAAAATCTTACTCCGTTCTACACTTAAACGGGCAATCTTAAAGCATAATATATTAAAAAACTGTTTTAGCAACGCATCTCTAATAAAACATTCTCTTCCATTAAACTAATAAGTAAGAATCAGATACTAAACAAAAAATCTTGCTTATCCTATGAATTTACAATTCAAGATTTTTTACTTGAAAAAAATTGCAAATGAAATTTATATTAAAATGTAAAATATCTAAATATATATAAACTTTTGTTTCCTAGTTCTAATAAAATTCATTTTTGTTAGAATAGAATTTTTCAACAAGAAGCATACTTGTGAAATATAAATCTGAATATAATGAAGAAATTTTATATTTTTCATTCCGTTTGTGATAAAAATTCTGGTTAATTTGGTTTTTTTTATTTTTTTTATTTTCATAGTGTAATATTTAGCAAAAGTAAAGCCTAAAATGATCATTTGGAGGTCAATAAAGGTTACTGTTCAGTAGGAAATGATAGTATGAATAAATACCTTTAAAAATAAATAAGATTGTTCCTACACTCCGAACAATAATTTTTAATATTAATTAATATTTCTTTGAATTGATTTTGTAATATTTCACAATAAATTTTATGAACAAATTAATAAATAAAAAGCATTCCAAAGTTTTAATCCTTGTCTTTATCTTTCAAAATAGTGATTAAAACTCAAATCTTGAAAAACAAATTATATAATAACTATATCCTAAAGCTCCATTATAAGAATATTCTATAAGGTCATTAAAATAATATTACATACATTGAAAAACAGTATTAAAAGGTTTGCTTCAAATGTTTGAGGAACAAATAATTAACCTTAATAAAAATCCAAAGAAAGGATTAAATGCTGTAACAGCAGAAAACGAATTTTATGAGATTTAGTTTGTAATTTCAATTATTCTTTGCTATCTCAAAGTTGAACTTTTTTTCAGTGCTTAAATTTACAAATCTATTTTTTTACATTAATTAATTTATGAATGTTTATGATTTATTTTTATATATACACAACTATTGTTTTAGAAAACAGTCACATAACAAAAATACTTCACATTTTTACTACAGATGGCAGCACAAAACGTACAGCTTTGTAAAATTCTTAATTTGGGAATTTATTTGAATATTAAAAATGTTTTCCGTTTTTTCGGCGATAACTTGAAAAATAGACGTTTTCGCAAAGGAAATTAGATTCAGTTTTGAGAATAAAAAGATAAAATATGCTTTAATGAAATGAAACATGTTGAGACATTCACAAATAAAAATTCCAAACGACCAAATTATTATTTTTTTAAATATACAAATCTATGTTCAAGTTTGTTCTAAAAAAGGAACATCAGTATTTTTCTGGGATGCCAAAAATTGTTCCTAGATTTTCCTTTACTGTTACTTAATTAGAGTGCATTTCTTGTGGTTATTGCTCTTAGATTAAAAGGCAATAATATTAAAGTAAAAAAACAAACTTTTTATACGAAAGATTTTTATTTATATAGGTAATTTAGGTATCCCAACACGTTGAAAATGTTAAAATTCGTTCTTTTGTTTTTTATTTTATTGAGTAGTGATTTCTTTTGGCCTTACAAAACATACTTCGTTTTGTTTCTACGCTACCTAGAGGCCAAGTTACACGCAATTTTATAAAGTTAGAAAAACTGGAAGTGAGTCCTTAATCTACCAGAATTGTGTATTTAAATTGTTCGAAATTTATCAGGCAAGTCTTATAACTCAAAATGTTACGAATGTATTTCTATAAAACTGTTTGAACCCGATATTTATGTTATTTTCTAGAGAATGTACTAAAATATTTTATATTGTATGAATATGTAAGAGACAGTTTTAGTTGTGTGTGAGAATTCCCTCACTAGATGGCTGTATCTATCAGCCTAACATTGGCTCGAATTTAGAGCATATCAGGAAATCCTAATTATTATTAATCATAATTTTAAAAATACATAATTAAAATATTATTGATTCACCATGTAATTTAAAACAATCTTTATTAATTTTTTAAACTTTATTTGTAATTTATATTTTTGTATTTTTATATATATTATTAACTTGTATGTGTTAACTGTAACTAAACTGAGCGTTCTGTAAGACGTGGGAATCCCACGGACTTCTCCTCTGACCGCTGAACTAGAATGTTGATTTGAAATTTTGAGAAATAAACTGTAAAATTGTTAAAAAAGGTTGTCGCCTGATTGTGATGGAAATTACCAAGTAAACGCAAACCTTCGACGAACGAAATGAATTTAATATTGTTCCCCTATTGGAGTCTTCAAATAAGTGAACCGATAGGCAACAATAATTGGTGACCGGACTTGGGCATTTTTTCCCGTACCTATATCTTGGACATTTTGCAATCATAGCAGACACTTTCAAAATAGAAGACCTTCTTTCTAAAATATCAGCGCTGGAAGCCAAAATAGCCAGCGTGCAGCGACACTCTCGCAATCCCCATCGCAGGCGAAATAGTAGCAGATCAGGACCCAGAAGCCGTTACGACCCCAACGGAAGACTTTGTTTCTTCCATTATAGATTTGGAAAGAAGTGCCGACCGGAGAAATGTATCCAACCTTGCAGCTGGAAGAATCCGGAAAACCAGCCTCAGCAGTAGACACCGCGGCGAGTCCGGCTGCTGATGAAGTACTTGGCCGCAAATCCCGTTTATTCGTAACAGATAGGAAAACGGGCTATAAATTCCTGGTGGATAGTAGAGCCGATGTGTCGATCATCCCCGTGAGCAAAGGTCAGTCTCAAACTTCTGATTACAAACTGTATGCTGCAAATGGATCAGAAATGCCAACTTACGGTATAAAAATGCTAACGTTGGATTTAGGACTCAGACGACCTTTCCAGTGGCCATTTGTGATGGCAAAAGTCTCTAAAGGCACCATAGGTGCAGATTTTTTATTAAAATTCAAACTCCTAATTGATTTGTATAGTAAGAAATTAATTGATGGTTTAACTAACATTTCGATAAGAGGGGAAGTTACTGTCATCGAAAATAATAGTAGCTTAAGCACCGTTAACAAAACATCTAAATATTTCGATGTATTAAATTTATATCCCGATTTAACTAAACCTAATTTGATCAATAGAATTGTGAAACATAATGTAGAGCATCACATAGTGACCACTGGCCAACCAGTCTACTCGCGAGCACGACAACTAGCTCCAGATAAATTAAAAAAGGCAAAGCAAGAATTCCAGTTCATGCTTGATAACAATATCATCAGGCCTTCTAAATCCCAGTGGGGTCCCTTACATCTGGTTAACAAGAAAGATGGGTCGTTAAGACCATGTGGAGATTATAGAAGGTTAAATGCACAAACAGTGCCTGATCGATACCCTATCCCCAGAATTGAAGATTTCCACTATATCTTAAAAGACAAGTGCATTTTTTCAAAAATTGATTTAATGAAAGCGTATTACCAAATACCTATAGTAGAAGAAGACAAGCCCAAAACCGCTATCACAACGCCTTTTGGCTTGTATGAATTCAAAGTTATGAGTTTTTGACTCAGAAACGCACCATCAACATTTCAACGTTTCATAACAGAGGTGTTAAGAGTGTTTCCATATTTGGATGATGTGTTAATAGCCTCATCCTCAGAAGAGGAACATGAAAAACACGTAAAATTAGTATTCGACAGGTTCCAGCAATATGGCCTGAGAATAAACCTTGCTAAATATGTAATGGGAGCAGACCAAGTGGAGTATTTGGGATATCTCATCACTTCTGAAGGCTCACGTCCACTTCCCGAAAAAGTAGAAGTAATAAAAAACTATAAATTGCCAGACACCATCCATGAACTCTGAACATTTCTAGGGATTGTAAATTTTTATCTACAGTATTTGAAGGATGCAGCCAAAACACAAGCACCTTTACATAACCTGCTAAAAGGTGCCAAGAAAAAAGACAACAGAAAAGTCCCATGGACTGAAAGCACTGTTAAAAATTTCAAACAGTGCAAGTCTGAACTTGCGAAAGCTGCTCTGCTGTCATTTCCAAAATCTGGAGTGCCATTATCCCTTTGTTGTGATGCATCTGATTTTGCCATAGGATCAGTACTTCAGCAGTATGTAGAGGATAGCTGGAAGCGAATAGCATTCTATTCTAAAAGCTGAATGAGACACAGAAGTGTATAGTACCTATGATAGAGAATTATTGGGAAATACCCTTTCTGTGAAACATTTCAAACACTTGCTGGAAGGAAATGAATTTGTTATATATACCGACCACAAGCCTCTGACTTTTGCATTCAAAGAAAAAAATGAAAAAGCTTCACCAAGACAACAACGACAACTCCAATATATCTCAGAATTTAGTTGTAACGTTCAACATATATTGGGTAAAGATAATGTTGTTGCAGATGCTTTATCCAGAATTGAATCCATTTCTGAAATCAACTTTGATGCAATTGCAGAAGAGAAAATTAAGGATGAAGAGTTGCAACAATTACTGAAAAGCAATTTTTTGAAATTTACATCTTCCACATTACCATCTGGGAAAAAACTTTGGTGTGACATCTCAACACAAATAATTAGGCCTTACATCCCACAAAAATTTAGGTTCCAAATGTTCCAACTAATTCATGGCTTAGCTCATCCTGGTATCAAATCCACAGTAAAGCTGATGACTGAAAAATATGTCATGTCAGATATTAAAAAACAAGTTGGAGAATGGGCAAAGGCATGCATTAGATGCCAAAAGTGCAAAGTCAGCAGACATACAAAGTCTAAATTTGGAGAATTCCAACAACCAGATGAAAGGTTTAGTGTAGTTCATATAGATATAATTGGACCACTACCACTTTCAGAAGGGATTGCTGCATTGCTTAACCTGCATTGACCGATTCTCTTGCTGGATGGAAGCAATTCCTATACCTGAAATAACAGCGGAAATAGTTGGGAAAGCATTTTATGAGTATTGGATTTGTAGGTTTGGAGAACCTGTTAAATTGATCACAGATCAAGGTCGACAATTTGAGTCGCAACTATTTAGAAGCATTGCTGCAATATGTGGTGCTAAAGTGGCTCACACAACATCTTACCGCCCTCAATGTAATGGGAAAGTTGAGCGTTTGCATAGGACCTTGAAAGGTGCTATAAAGGCTCACAACAATATTAGGTGGACCGAGTCATTACCCACTGTGTTGTTAGGCTTAAGAGCTGCCATAAGACCTGACATTAGTCACACTATTGCACAAATGGTGTATAGTACTGCTATTAAATTACCTGGTGAATTTTTTGATCCCCCTACCATTAACATGGACCCACGAAATTTTGTTACCAAATTACAACAACACATGGAAGAGTTAAAGCCACTGAGAAATCTCATAGCAACAGGAAGCAAAACATCTTTGTGCATAGAGATTTGAAATCCTGCTCACATGTGTTTGTTCGAATTGATAGAGTGAAAAAAGCACTTGAACCACCTTATGAAGGACCATATGCTGTAGTAAATAAGTGTGAAAAATATTTCACAGTAATAATCAAAGGTAAACCAGTTAATATCTCTGTGGATAGATTGAAACCTGCCTATCTTTTAGCATTGGACAATCAAAACGAACAAAATAATGTTGGACAGGAAAATGACACTTCAAATTCGAAAGAACCTCACTCGCTACCTGATGAAGATCCTACTACCAGCTGTGGCAGAAAGATTAAAAAGCCTGTAAGATTTAGAGAATAAACAAAAGATTTAAATAACAAATATTATGTATGTAAGTGTTAAAGTTTTAAATTCCTTTCACTTAGTACTATTAAATAGTTATTAAAAATTAACAAATGTATAATCACCATTTAAAAAATGTATCTAATTGATTAAAAAAAATTTCCCATTCAATTCATGTATATATAGTGAAAAGGTTTTTTTAACACTTTTAATTTTGTAAATATCCTTAAATGACAATGTATTTTATTCCTGGATTTTAGAATTGTAAAAATTAACTCTTAATTGGTTATATATGGTATCTTCATTTTAGATTATTCGAAATTAAAATAATTATTTTCACACTACTGGTATAACCTTATACTTAAGTAAGTTTGTAACAAAAAGAATTGGTTGTAAATTCATAACAGCGAGAATCTAAATCAAACAAAACCCTTGTACAATAAAAAAGCATGATTTAAAGTGTTTTCATAGATATTCTCACATTCGAATTTATGTATATTATACAAAAGGTCAATGTTATGTCAAATAATTATTCGTAACTACTGTGTTTTAATAAACTGTATTTGCTACATTGTCGACAGAAATTTTCTCATTAATATTACAAATTGTGCATCTCATATCTTAAATATGTTAAAGATCAAAGTATTGGAACAAAACTATCTGTTGTTATTTATTAATAATGAACATTAAATTGTCAGG
>BMAO01009540.1:0-14970 GCA_019973975.1 Trichonephila clavata | reverse complement strand
GGCTATCGCGGCCCCATCATTGTGTTTGAATATGCGTGGGAAGAAGTTTCCACTATTGGCTGCATATTGCGATATTTTGCGACATGTTTTGATTTGATAAATTTGGTTAACGGTATGCTATTGGTATGACTTAATTTACTTAGAACTACAATTTCTTTATAAAACAAAACCTTTTATGTACCACATGTTGCCACTCCTAATAAGTTCAACACATTTCCTGCTTGATAATATTTAATATTTGTTTTGGGTTTATTTATTCACTTTTGAATATGGCAACAGAATTTTAATTAAAAAAGTTCCTAGAATATTCTAAGTAGTTAGTTTTTACGCAAAGAAAAGAAATGTGTGTAGTATTTTATCTTTACGAAGCGTGTGCTCAAATAATTCGTTCTCATGTAAATAATTTCATTAATTCATAACTGTAAATAGCCTAATTTATCCAGCGTGTTGAAGAAAAATAAAAGAATATTGAAATCGAAGAATAATAGTTTCTCGAGTTACAACACACAGGCCCAACCTAGATATTGCATTTAACTTCTTCAATAAAATTTCGTCGATCAGCTGTTATTGCGTTGTATATAAATAGCGAATAAAAACATGTAGTGATTTTGAAGATGATTTAATACCGGTGAACTGTGGACTTTTTTTTGAGAAATGGTTGTAAAATTTCGCCAAGTTAGGGTCATAACATTATGATATGATAACATTAGACTGACCTCGTAAGCTAAGGTTGCGGTTGATCCCGACTGGAATCGATAGATTTTTTGGATCCGAAAATCGTAAGCACGCATGTTATATTTATGTGGTATGTAAAAGATTCTTTGAGTATAAATTTGGCTCTGGTACTCTCGGTGAAATTAAATCATGGCAATATTTAGCATTTGGAGAGAGCTTGAGTTAAATAAATTCAAGGGTAAAAATTTGGTAGAGGGAAATATCTTTAGATGGTGGTATTAATGAAATGGCTCTCACACTTAGGGGACTTGCCGTGTCTGCAAAGGCTTGTGAGCCAAAATGCAGCCCATTTTAAAGAAAAAAACAACATTAAATTGGCCACTAAAGATCTATTTGGCACGATTTTAAAATCACTTTAAACGAGTAGATCACCGATATTAAATAAGTTCAAGATTTAAAAAAAACACCATGGGGTTAAAAGATGGATATTATTTTGTTTGTTGGTGATAGATTGTTCTATTTAACAAAGTTTAAGATTACTTGAAGAGGTAAAAGTACTAAATTCGAGTATTAAGGTATTTGACTACTTGCAACAACTTTTTTTTATACAAAAATGTAAATATGGGGATTTTTTTTGTAGTTTTTGGATTTGTTTAGTTCATTTTAAGAAAAATATGCTAAAATTCAGAAGAGAAAAAGAAATTATTATTACTAAAATGGGGAAAAAATAGGTAAAAAATTGACAAAAAATAACATAAACGCGGCCATTCTGTACCAAAAATTTATGAACAGATTTTCAATTCTGATGTGTTGCTATGTTATTCATTTTTGAAATGACTTTCAGGATAAGAAATATTTTAATTCTTACAAAAACTAGAGCACTTTATCTTTGTTATTACATGAAATTGCTTAAAAAAAAACAGTGGTTATATTCACATAAGGGGCTGTAAATATTATAATAAAGTAGTGATTGATAAATCTGAAATTTAAAACACTTCTACTACTATACAGAACATACACAAAAAATTTCAATTAATTATTTTAAAAACTTTTTGAGCAATCGCTGTCCCCGTTCGAGCATTTTTTTAAAAAAAACACATTTCAATTAAAATGCATTTTAAAGTAGGACATTTTGCTTAAAAAAAGACATCTGCTTATTTTTGTAAAGCTAATAAGATGGTCTATTAAATAAAATCATAAAGGTTTTTTCCCCAATTTTCGGCAAACTTCAAAATTTTAGGGTAGTCAGATACCTTAAATGGAGTTATTATTTATTATGAAATATTTAGATACTTTACTTGTATATATTACTTTAACTTGTGTTAAAATGTAAGTATATTTCACATAATGACTGAATACGTGCAAAATTGGAAACTAATTTAATATCGGAATGCTATGCTCCTCGATTAAAAAGCCGCCATCAATATAATATAATAATAATTAGCACAACAATTATTATATTATGTTATTTATAATAATAATCATATAATATAAAATAATAATGATTGTATTAGTAATTACATTATATTATAATATGAAATAACTATATAATATGTATTAAAATTAATCAATAATGAATATCATTAATAATTGGTGATTTGCAATATTCCAAAAACTTCGAGTTCCTTTAATGAATTTCTTCAAACGAGGAATGTTTAAAAAATACATTATTAAAAGTAAAATAAAATTGCTGGAAATGCACAATTTACTGCAATATTTAAAAGCACGTCTCTTTATATTTTTTTAAAAAATATCCTGGTACTCTCCAATGATATTAGAAATAGCCATATTTGAAAATAGCGAAAAATACAACAGAAGACTGAAGAGTAACTTGAAGAATGATTCAAATAAATATGGTTAATTTTTACAGAAATCGAATTAATATCGTCTGAAGTTAATAGGGGTTACCACGTAAAAAATAATAAAAATTAACTTTTATATACGTCATCCCCATGACAACCACATAACCACACGATAAAAATATCAAGGTGATATTGTCAAGTATTGTCATGTTATCGTTCATCTTGGCGAACATAAACAAAAACTTGGCACGTAGCATTCCGATATGAAATTAGCAGCCAAAATTGTAAATTATTAGTTTATCTGTTCAATATTTGTATGGTTAAAATATTATGCTTATTAAAATAACTAGTTTCGAATGCCGAATTAGCGCTAGTGAACAAGCCTCGTGATTTAAAATTTTATTTATCGTCTGCTCATGTTTGTAATTCATTATTTAATTCGTTTTGAAAGATAATGTTTGCTTTATACAGCTGAACCAGCGAGTGGAATAAAAGAATTATATTCCATTTGGATTTAATAATGTTTGTATTCTATATAATCGCGTTTCTGCTATAATTTTTATTCTAGCTTTGATAGAACAATCCGAACAAATATATTTCGTTTGTTAAATATCTCATTTAACAGTCTGTTTGAACACGCGAATGTTTTGTTAGTATCCAAAAGAATTTCTCTCACCATTCCTTTTCAAATTTAATCTACTTACATTTCGATAAGATATATACAGAAAGCGCAAAAGAGAGCCAAGGGAAATTCAGGAAATTAATAGAATTATCTCCTCTGGTTTTTGTATGTTATTTCTCTTTCAATAAGTTATTTATGAATTTTCAAGTATTAAAATTAGAAAGATTTTAAAAATCAGAACAAAAATGGCATTTTACAAAATCTTCATAATTATTTTCTTTTCAGGTCTACTGTATTAAATTCTATCAAACAAAACAATTTAGAAGAAGATTTTATGTAAAAAATTTAATAATTCATGCATTGGAGCTGCTTAGTAAAATTACTAAAATAGGTAAATTTTAACGTGTGTATTTTTATTAAATAAAATTTTTATAATTTAAATATTTAATTTAAAGCGTTTTTTAAGCATAAAAAACGTATTTTAAAATTTTCGTACCGAATAATTCAGTTTTGAGCTACAATATACCTACTTAAATTTTAGTTCACTTGCCATAAAATAATTCCACAGTAAAGTAATTCAGAATAATGAAGCGAACTACTTTTAGAGTATTTCTTACTGTAGAAACAAAGCTTTAAATCGCCAAATCTTTCCTATTAAAAAATTTTCGAAATTATCTTTTAGGCTTTTTCGCTTCAAAAGCGTTTTAAGAAAAAAGTGTTCTTTACTAAATAGAATTCTCCTGCTATAAAATGAAATCTGAAGGATTAGAGTGAACCATTTAAGAAGATTTTAAACTGTTTTTAGAATCAAGGAAAGAAGAAAATAAGCATATTAAGAGATTTACTCTAAGGAACATTATTGATCTCATTCCATCTCATTCATAAGCGATAAAACGCAAATACAAGCATTGAAGATTTTAATTATGAAGCATAAATTCCGATTTATTTTCAGGATTATTTATATCAAGTAAGTACAGTACTAAGATTGAATATACAACTTGAGAATTAATATTCTGGGAAAATGGCTATACTTTTTACTCATCACGACAGCTGCCTTTTTTAATGAATTTTGCGCTAGAAGTTTCAAGAACGCTGATTTCTGAAAAATCCAAATTTGCATAATTTTGAATTTATGTCTTCAAATCATGTAATTTCCTTTACTATTGAAAACTTAAAAAATAATGTAATATAAGATAAGAGAACACAATTAATTTATTTTCACAATTAATTTGTTCCAATTTAAATTCCAATTCGTATATTATTACTATACTTATTTCTACGGAAATAAGACTAAATCGAAAACTAAACCCTAGTATGATTTTTTCAAGATATTCTCAATATAAGTTCTATAAGGGTTGCCCAAATGAAAAGTGGACAAGTTGAATAAAAAGAATACCTTAATTAGAATTTGAAATTAACTGCATTGGGCGTAGTAACACAGGTTTCATTGTTTCGACAGTAGGTCTATGTCTTCGCTGTAGAAAGATTATGGTTGATTCTCGAAAAAATCCTGCATAGTTTCCTTCACCTCATCTTCCGAATGGAAACGTAATGCTCTCTGTAGGGGAAAAAAGGAAAGGTTTCAGAGAGATAAACCCGGACTGTACGGGGGGGTGTTCCAACACTTTTCAACGGAATTTTGTTAAGGTTGTCTGGGCTTCATGAAAGAGGCTTGGGCCATCAGTGTCATGGAGATCTGGTATCGTTTGCCACACTTAACGAAAAATGTAGCAACATTTTTTCGAACTAAGCAGTACTCGCCATAGACTGACTCCATAACTACCCACATTAAGCTCACATTTCGCAATCAGAAACCATACTACCACTCATTGCTCTGATACTGACGCATACACAAATAGCACATTACTTTTGATCTTTTTCCTTTGTCAAGAACATGTTTCATCATTGCAGGTCGTATGCGGTTTACACCTCCTATCTCCCTTTATATCCAAGTTCGTAGTGGTGCTATAACTTCAATCATTTTAATACAATTGCACCACTTTTAATTCTGGAAACCCTTATACTTTTATAATGAGTCGTATTAAGATTTATAGACAAACGGGAGTCAGACAATTCCAAATGACGGATCGAAATTTAGATTCCTCATTGAGAACTAAAGAATGTGGCTGCGTCTGATTGGAAATTTCTACATTCAATATGTCGATTGTTGCCACACATTTTTAGCTCTTAATGAAGTAATAAACTTAAAGATAATAATGTATAGATCTCAGATAAAATAAGTGCAAAAGTAGAGCTGCTGCATAAAGAACAAGAACTTGAAGACTTCAGGGGTAAAAGCGTTTCTTTTTTCTGTTTATAGAAAGCTGTATCCTTAAACAGTCCAAAAATGATGAACAAGTTACGATACATAATTTAAACGATGCGAACATTATGATTGGCAGGATGAAGACCCGTTACGATACAAATGTTCCAAATCATTGCTTCAAAGAACACATTGTTTGGTTTTACACCTCGTCAAAACGTCATGGACTCAATCAAAAATTGTAGAATCCTTCCATTTGCTATCATCAATAATTTAAGTAATGTCCTTGTTGTTTCAAATACCATTGGAGAAGTAAAGCCTACACCCAAGTCCATTTGATCTTTCCGCATAAGAATGTCACAGAGGGCGGAGAATTCTTTCTATCGACTGGAACATTGATTGGGAAATGCAGTCCATCATGAGGGTAGCAATGTTACTGAAATTTCGGATTCTGTGTGCTACTCTGCCGAAATGGTATAACGGCCGGAAAAATGGTTTGGGCGAAAAAAAGGACGGATTTGATTATTTCATTAATAATAGTACAGTAATACCTCGCCTTACGCACCCCCGACTTTCACGAACTCGGACTTACGCGATTTTCAAATCTCGTCGATTCGTCTTTTACTTGAGCGGAAAGAAATTTTAAATGGTGTCTGGAAAAAAAGTGTCCCTTTTTCAATTCCTTCTCTCTATTAGCTCTCTCTCTATATATATATTTATATATATATTTATCTTGTTCAAATTTTCAATCGTTAATAAAATACTTTCTGTTCATCCAATCAAGTTCAAATAAATTTTTTAAAAATTGTACTGGATCACACTTGATGTTACTACGATTTTTGCAAATATTAGTTCATTAATTATCGGTTAATTAATTAATTAATGGTTTTCGACTTCAAGTTAGATTCGTCTCCATTGTTGTTTCATCGTAACTGTTAATGACAAAAGTTGGTTTCGAAAACTGGTTTTTCACCCAAACTAGTCAAACCGGGTGTGCATTGTTACAACAATGCAGACAAATCATGCTCTTTTTTCAATTTCTACTATTAGTTCCCTCTCTCCCTATATATATATATATCTTATACAGATTTTTATTCATTAATAAAACACTTTCTCTTCATTCATTCAAAGTAGGAATTGACTTACTTTTTTTATATTACTTGTTTTCATCAATGAAACTCATGCGGAATCTATGCTAGAGCCTGATGAAATTGGTAATATGACTGAATAAGTTGTCGATCTTGCCAGGCAAACAAATTTAGAAATGGATAGTGATGTAGCTCAAGAATTACTGGGCTCCCATAATCAGGAGCTGACAATTGATGAGCTCAAAACATTGAAGAACTTGAGACTTTAGACCCAGTTAAATCAAATGATCGGATGACGGTTGGGAATTTGACAGAAGGCCTCAATTTAATTGTAAAAGGGTTACAAATTTTACAAAATATAGACTCTAATGATGAGCGTATTTTTTCAACAAAACAAGGAATAAAAAATGATTAGCGCGCTACAAGAAAATTTACGGGAGAAAAACAACTTTAAACCGTCAGACTACTTTATTAGATTTAAGGAAGCCTTCTGCATCAAAATAACTTCGGTTTGCGATTTTTTGTATTTGTGTTATCTACGATTTTATTAAATGTTTTGTTTCCTAAATTATTATTTTCTTTCGTTTTTGCCCCTTCCCCTACTAAAAATAATTTATTTGTATTTATAACCGAAATTATAACCCTATTTACGCTGTTATCACTCAGTCCTGCCTATCGCATAAGTTCGAGGTATTCCTGTAATTGTAATTAATAGTATCAATAATGAATAGAGTAGGTATCTTGGCGTCCAACATGGTGACGAATTTGGTCGCCGAATTTCACCGTCGCCAAACTTACTGAAAAATCTAGAAAAGTCTAAGATGGTTATTGCTTTAAAAAGTTCGAAAACTCATCACCAGTTTTTAAAGATTATGCAAGGAAGCAAAGATACAGTCCAATATTGAGAGCGGACTGTGCATTTTTACTGACCTTATTCGATATTGTGACTAGGTATATGTATTGCTGTGCGAACTTCGAATTTGTGCCATTGGTGATTTTACGAGTATAATTTGGGATTTTTTGTGAATTAATTGATTCCTATTAATTAAATACAGTGAAAATCGTTTGACACGAAATTGGAGGGGGGGGGGACTGAAATATTTCTTCGTGTTAAAGGATAATGCACAAAAATAAATCAACATATTTCAACAAAATAAAATTAATTAGAATATATTTTATTTAAATAGATATGCATATATGCATGTATTTAATAAATATCAATGAAATAAAAAAACATTCACAAGACCTTAATAGAATTCGATACAAAATTTTCAAGTTTTTTGGAAAACAAAACATTTACTTTTGGAAAATAATCTGTAATATTTCTCTTTGCATTGTCTTTTTTAGAATCAAATTGTCAACAAATTGTTCCACGTCGTTCATTCTGTTATTCATTTCACCATTGGAGAGAATGTGCATCTAAAGAACTGCACATACTTTTCATGATGTTCCTCATTTCGGAAGATGTGAGAAAAGGAACTGTATTATTCATTTCATTTTCATTGTCGGAATCTGAATCAATAATACTTTTTGATCTTTTGTCAAAACTCCAAAATGTTTTTGTCTGTCATAATTGGGGCTGTACACACATTATAAGTATAATCAACGAATTCTTCCTATGATTCAGTAAGACAAACAAGGATAATACAAGAAAATACATGGTAGTTTTTCGGACCCGAGGTATTATTTCGTGTTAATCGATATTTCGTCTTAAGCGTCTTCGCACTAGACGTATTTCACTGTATGCTGTAGTTAATTGATTCCTCTGAATTTAATATGCTGCAGTACGTAATAAGTTACTATTTACTACGAAAAAATCCTGACCATTGATTATGTGGACCTTTCTTGCATTTTAAAGACGTCTATTGTACGGAATATAGAGCAACATAGGCTATCAGTAGTAGACGTTATTTTTTATGCATGGATGTTCATATGATGCCAAGAAAATAAAATTAAACTCTTATTTGATTTGGAAATGTAGCTTTGCCTTTTTTTCTTTGAAAAGATGAGACTGTAATTCCGATATTTAAATACATTTGGTTTAAAAAAAGGCACACACAAGTACGTACAATTAAAAAACGTACTAAAAAAGGTTGATAACTCTTGATATCCTTTCTCAGAAGTAATTATATTATAAAAAATACTAACTTTTTTTTCAAAAGAAAGGAATAAAAATCAATTTAGCTTTTAGAGAGCTACTTTAAATTTCTTAAAATTTCTATGTCTTCTGAAAACAAATTATGATAATTTTCTTATTAATCTGTAAGCGGTGACAGTAGGATAGAGGTACCAAAAAATGATTGTAAAATTAGCTTTGGTAATCATTTCTTAACATATCTACATGAAATAGAGATTTATTCGCTAGCTTTTAAAAAAAAATAAGAATCTTAATTGACAAGAAGATGAAAAAAAAAAACAAGGAAAGTTATAATAATACAACTAATTAATTTGAAGAAATTAGGCCAAATGTATGGTTGCGCTGTTATTATTTGCAAGTATTTCATGTAATACTCTCATATCATAAGACTCAATACCTTTTTTCAATTCCTATATATATATATATATACTGTTAGCTCACTCTCTCTATATTTATCATGTTCAAATTTTCAATCGTTAATAAAGTGCATTTTAAATCCCTCAATTGAGCTGAAATTTTATATACAGGCTTATTTTGGATGACAATACAGTAATTTAATTATAATTAATAAAAATTAATTGATTAAAACTAATTATTCAAAGAATTTAAAATGAAGCCACGTTGGCATCATTTTTGGTCATTTAGCGATTATTTTAACGACTTATGTCAAAAAGGTTTTGACACAAGTCGCCAAAAGAGCTATTAGGACTGGAAAAAGTTTTTTCCCTCACGTTTTAAAGCGCTCATTTGAGATGAAATTTTCTATATATTATTGTCTTGCGCAACAATACGATAATTTAATTATAATTAATTTAAATTATTGAATGAAAGAATTACAGATACAGCCACGTTGGCTTCATTTTTAGCGACTTGGGTCAAAACTTTTATTGGGTTAAAGATTTTTTTAAATCGCGTTTCAAAGCTGAACAGTTGAACTGAAATTTTATATACACAATTGTTTTAGCAGACAAAACGATACTTCAATGATAACTAATAAAAAATAGTTGCCACTTAATGTTGTGATTCTGTCATTTGTATATACATATTTATATTAATTGTAACTTTTTTATAAAAAGTAACTGAAATAATTTTTTTTGTTGATCTAAGTAGGAATTGAATTAAATTTTTTTAAAATTACTTGTTTACAATATTTTCATTTATGTAGTTGATATTTAAATAATTCTAACATAATAATAAGTTATACAGATATGTTATTGATCTGTATAATTTATTATTAAGAATTAACAACTTATATTTAAGTATTTTTCTTACATGATTTTGTGCTTTTTTTTTATCATTGCTTATATTATAAATAATTATTTAGCTTTGTAGCTTTAAAGATATTTCGGGTTGATATTCAGAAATATGAACCATTTCACAAACTTTTTAAAAGTAATATATTTTGAAGCTTACTCTGTGCATACGCCCATTTGTGACTCTAATAAAGTACGGTGTGATGATTTGCTATTAGTCTTAAATAAAGCATTGGCAACTTTGTTAATTTTTAAATATTTACTGCAGGGTACATGGAATATGAATTTTAGTTCTATCGGCTTTTTCTTTGTATCTGAAGAACTATATTACACCATTATATTTTATAACGGGTCTATCCGCGTCCCTCCTATTAATCCTCTTGGGGAATTCCTTTTTTAAAAATATTATTTAATTGAAAACTTTCTCCCAAAGAAGAAGACGCGATATATGTAAATTATGTCGGGTATTTAAATATTAATTTACGGGTTCGAGAAAGAGAGAGAGAGTGGTTAGAAGCCAAAGGATAGAAGTGAGGAGTAACGTAAGATAATAGAAAGCTAGACGAAGGTGTGCATTAAACTATCTGCTTAATATTGATAATTGACTATTGGTCAATTTGATATTTGACTCGGATTAACGTTGGCTTAAAGTAAGTTTAAATTTATACTAAATTAACTTATATCGTCCTCAGCGCTCTGGCTCCCTTAGTTTACAGTGCAATTCCTAATCTTGGTTCAAGTTTGTTAGGTTGTTGAATTTGTAAATAAATTGTATTATTTTCATTATGGCTAATTTTTCTTCTAACTCTCATATTTAATGATGGGAAACCATACCATCATTAGAATTTCTTCTAAACTTTCGAATTTTTCAATATGAAAAAAAAAAAAAAAAAAAAAAAAAAATAGATGAATCTAAGCGACCTTGCAAATATTAATGGCAATATATATATATTTGCTCTTGAAAATATTATTAAATACTAATTTCATTTTGGTATTGTGAAAACAATATTAAAATGACGTTAATATTTAAGCTATTTACATTCTTAAGTTCGTGACCCATCTAAAAAAATATCTGAAAAAAGTTTTTCTTTTTTAAAAAAAGAAGTTGATAAAGAGTTCCAGTTTTCACATGTAGATGGCGCCGTACATTTTTATTGCTATTTTCAAGTTTTATTTTTTTAGCATCATGCATTGAAATTTGAAAACTGAATGATCGATAATTTTGATAATTTTCATACATTTCTGACCCACCATAAGGAAATAAATAAATTTTAATGAATTATCTGTTATTGGGCATGATATACTTCGGTTGTTCTGAAGATTTCCAGAGTAATGGGCAAAAACAAGAGCTAGAATTTCAAATACAAGTTCAGAGTAGTTTTGTTTGTGATATAGTTAAAGTATAGTATAAAAAGTATTTTTTTAAAATAAATCATGATGAATGTGTGATTTCCTTTACATTCCGATTTTAACTATCAATTCGTATTTTTCAGGTTTTTTCAGAGATGGACAAGGAACATACGTAGGCGTTTTTTACGTTTTGAGCGCAGTCTCATTATTTTGTGCATTATTATTCTTGTGCATACCGAAATTAGAGAGACGACGTGACAAGCGGAAATCTTTAACATGAAGTAAAAGTAATCTCAAGTAGTTGAAAATAAGTATTTTCAATTATTTCAAAAACAGTTTGGAAAGCATAAATTATAAAATTGAATGGAGCAAACGAAACCTATGTGTTACTTACCATAATGTATGCTTTGATTTGTGATTTTTCGTCAAAAAAGCAAAAGAAAATACATTGCTTATCAGAAATTGCTGAATGAAAAATGCTGTGCATATTACTTAATTGTTTAAAAAAATTGTTATTTGTTATAAGTCATTACTGTTTATAATTATCATTGAATTAAACATTATAAGTAAACTTTAGGAGAAAGAATATTTTTTTCAGTAACTATGAAAACGTAACTTCAAGAACTTTTTAAACCTGATTGTTACAAAGACTCATTCTGTATCTATATTCTAAAACCTGTGAAAAGTGATGATAGATAGAGTTTGAATTGATTCTTAAAAATAATACACATTACATAATTTATATACCATTGCAGCAAATTCATCTCTTGCAAATTGCAACAGGGAAAGAACAGAAATAATAGCACTTAACGACTGGTTTGAATACGGGTCTTTTTCGTCTCAGTCGTCCAACGCGTGCATGACGTAATTGAGGACAGGCAGTTTGGTGGTTGAAAAAAAACCCACTTCAGCCTAAAGTCAAAAGCTAGTAGCCAAAGTGATGATCCAGGAATTGAATACTAGATGCGCTCACTAGAAGATACGCTACTGATCGATTATGCACTCCACGGAAATTCCTAATAATCCACGACTTCTGACTTAAACAGCTATGGCGCATGCGTCAGCCAGACCCACAATCTCAACTATAGACTTCCTATGATGTCAGTGGAGATGTTCCAACGGCACTTACATATACTAGGGATATACGTTATTTGTTGTATACAACTTTTTCTACGAATAGTTCAGAGAATCTATCAACAGTTAGAAAGACTTTCTTTTTTTAAGAAGAGGTATGCAGCGACCTGTTGCTGTGCAAGTCCTAAACAGCAAAATGACAGGAATAACGATTGATTCGAATAGGTACCCTTTTTCGTCCGAGTTGCATAAAATGTTCATGGTGTAGCTGGGGAACTGCAGGTTGTCAAGATTAACATGTCACTCAAGCATGACCACATGTCAAGATCAAGAGCTGATTACCGAATCATAATATACAATATATCATGCAATAACGCTGTTTAATCACATTACAACATTATGGAAAACAATAACTTTTCAGTTTAAGTAAACTAATATGTTTGTTATTTATTTAAGACTTGATTGTGACAAAATACTTGATATTAAATGTATCGAATCGTCTTTTGCAATATTTCTGCCTACATATTTGATGTAGCTTTTTGATAAATTCGTATTAATCGCATGTATTGGCGACCTTTTTCGAATTTCAACAAATTTTTGTTTATTATAATAAACATCGGCTACTATAAATCGTAAGAACTTTGGCGATTATTTGCAAGCATTCAGTTAATATGAAAATATCCATACATTACTAATATTTAATTGGCCATTTATGTATTATCGCAACAATCGCCAACTCTCTTAATAACTCGCCAAGTTGGCAACCTTGATTTCCTATGTGTCGTTACGCGCTGAATTAGCCACCAAGTGCTTCGTTTCATATAATGTCACCAATAGGTTCGATAATACGTAAGTACATTTAATTGTAAAAAAGTATGCTTATATATTTGTTTTGAAAAAAAATTTGAAAGAAAAAATAAAGTACATGAAAATGTATATGTAAATAAATTTATTTTTTAGATTCTTTTTCCTGACTGAAATATAAAAGAGTGCTTATGCGTATTATATATTCTGTCGAACTAATTCGTAAAATCAAAAGACGTCGCAAAATGCCGCAATATACAGCCAATAGTGGAAACCGTTCCTGAGAACGTTCGAATACAGTAAGAATGATGATAACACCATTTGGACACTTTTTTGAATTGGCAAAATCTTTTTGTTTGTCGAAATAGGTCGATGGTATAATACGTAAACACCTACAACTACTTTATTTAACAAGATTTGCAAACAATTCATTTGCTTTATTAACAATTTTGTGTTCATCAAAATCACAATGACAAATATACATAAGTATTAAAAAAAAAGAATTTTTTTTTTGAATATATCATCGATTTTTTTTCATATAGCTTAGTTCAATAATAATTAAAACTATCAGTAAGTTAAATAATAATTATTACTCCAAATACTGATATAACTGCACGAACAACTCCATTTGTAAGCAAATTGATGAGCAATATCTTATTTGAAATATTTTGTTATTGTTAAGTATTTTACATTTACTCTATACATCGAAAATCTAATTTTTCCTCTTTGACAACTTTTTACTAGTTTTTTCCCTCTGTTGTTACTAACGCCACTTGTCAGACGATGCCAGATCGAGGCCCACGAAATTCATCGCTCTAGGGCTAGATGTACGCCTGTCGTTAGCCGCAGCTATGCGCACCATACGATGGTAGCACGTTTTGGTTCAGCCACAAGCCAATTTTGAGGGAGAACACCCTGGGGTTTCAGAGGTATCCCACCTCTCTTCCCCTTCCACCAACCTCACGAGAGGACATGCAGCTCAAAGTCTAGAGTACTCCCAAGGGGGGAACTATACATTTACAAACATCCATGCTTTCTCCGGTAATCGAACCCAGGCCCTACGGCACAGCAGTCAGCGTCACTAACCACTATACTGGTGGTGACT
This sequence comes from Trichonephila clavata, assembly GCA_019973975.1. NCBI lineage: Eukaryota > Metazoa > Arthropoda > Arachnida > Araneae > Nephilidae > Trichonephila > Trichonephila clavata. Next base: position 797 of record BMAO01009540.1, on the reverse strand, counting down.
GGTGCCATTTATTCGTGTCTGAAATGTCAGATTTTGTTTGAGGTCTGCATGAATAAATACAAAAACATTTATGAGCTGTTTAAATACTATTTTTGTAACGTTGTAATACTTTGCAAATAATGAAATAGAAGTATTTTATTCATAGCTTTATCAATATAAAAAGTATTGCATTTGAAGAAACACCATTGTTGTTGTTGTTGTTGCCGTGTTCTTCCCGAAAGGTAGGAATGAAAGTTTCCAGAGCCTGAAACAGGTCCTGAGCTCCAGAGACTGAGACAGAAGTACTTTATTACAAATGAAGTAAATTTTCTTCTAAAGAACGCTTAAAAGAAAACGTCTCAGAAGCACAACAGCCCAAGAGGGCCAAGGCCCACTGTGCACATCTTAGTTTTCATGACCTTGGACACTGAAGAACATGAACAGATGTTCCTAATAAGTGGTCTGTCTGACTTGAAACTCCTAAGCTTAAGTTCCCAAGCCCAAGCTTGGTAGTCATTTTATCGACCCATTGAAAAGTTGAAATGCCGTGTAGACCGTGCCCAGCCCGGGATTTGAACCCCGGACCTGTTTCGTGGAAGTGCAATGCACTGCCACTCAGCCACTGGGCTAACTAAAATAACACTAGTAAACCAATTTATAAAATCTAACGCAGGAATACTCAGATATGATTATATCTTGTTTTATTATCAGTTAACCTTTTTTAAAGTTAATTTTATCATATTTTTATTAACTCGCTTTCCTGTCTTTCCGGGTGGAATTTTGTAATTGATTTTAAAATAAATTCCCGATGGGCTAGA
>BMAO01009539.1:199358-218750 GCA_019973975.1 Trichonephila clavata | reverse complement strand
GTAATATAAATGCATTGCACATCCAAATACAAATTATTTACATTATTCTATACAAAATTCGTAACACTGCCCCTCCTCAAAGACTGCACGTCCCGGGCAGTACAATCCCTGAGTAAGAGGCATCTATTCACAGACATATTCTACTCACATAGTAATCGAATATAAAGTAACAAATACTCAACAGCACATACAAAGCAAATAAATTCAAAATACAAACTTAAATTACAGCACTAAAATAAAACTAAGGGATTAGAAAAGAGAAACACAATTTACATTATTTACAAAATAGTTAGTGACCATGGTCTGATGTTAAGGATCTTATTCTCCTTGGCCAAGGTAAGGGGCTAGCCTATTATAATGTATTATCTTCGATTTTGTGTGTGGTGATTTCTGTATCCGAACCACAACGTCATTCAGTTTTTAGGACTGTGTAAGGACCTTCCCAGTTGATCTGCAGCTTCGGAGAGAGTCCTTTGCGACGTATTGTATTCCATAATCACACTTTGTCGCCTTCGTTAAAGTCGTGTCCGGTTGCTCTTGCGTCGTATCGGGTCTTCATCCTCTCTGAAGCCATGCCGATTCTTTCCCTAGCCAAATGATGCATTTCCTCCATCCGTGCCTGGAGTTTCTCAACATTCCTCAGGCGCCAAAGGAGCATCTGGTGGCCGGCTAAACAAGAGATCTGCAGGCAACGAAGATCACGTCCGAAGAGCATCTGGGATGGGGAATAGCCAGTGGTCTCGTGGACGGCACTCCGGTAGGCAAGCAGGAAAAGAGGCAGTTTCTGTCCCAGTCCTGTTGATTACTGGATACCAGGAGAGAGATGCTGTTCAGGATGGTCCGATTGAACCTCTCTACCATGCCGTCAGACTGAGGATGTAAAGCTGTTGTACGGGTTTTGTCAATGCCGAGTATCTCACACAGTCTCTTGCAAACTGCAGAATCGAAGTTCCTTCCCTGATCGGAGTGCAGTTGTAGAGGAGCTCCGTATCTTGAGATCCAGTGTTGAACAAGAGCCTCTGCAACAGTCGATGCCTCTTGGTCGGACATAGGATAGGCTTCAGGCCACTTGTGAAGTAGTCCATGACAACCAAGATGTTGTTGTTGCCATCTGCCAATCTCGGAAGTGGGCCTAAGATATCGAAAGCTATTCTTTCGAAAGGCGCTCCCGCATTATACAACTGGAGTCGTCCTCTGGTGCGTTTTCTTGGACCTTTACGTGCAGCACAGGGATCACATGTGCGACACCACTTCTCAACGTCACTCCGCACATTGTTCCAGTAGAAGCGCTCTCGGACTTTTTGTAAGGTCTTCATAACACCAAAAAGACCACCAGTTGGATTGCCATGGAGTTCGTTTAGGACTGTCGATATGTTCTTGTCTTCGGGAGTATTAATTGCCACCTGAATGCTTTTCCGTCGTCACACTCCCATTTTCGATATAATACACCATTTCTCAGGTGCAGAGAGTCCCAAAGAGCCCAGTAACGCTTCGTTGTAGGATGGAAAGAGGCGATGTCTTGCCAGATGGGCTTTTCATCAGATGACTCTTTGAATTCTATTACTGGTTTAATTTCAGGATCAGCCATTTGATCTTTTCGGACGCTCTCGTCACACCGCGCGTCCAATTCCGATGTTAATGGCGTGATAACTTGGCGAACTACTGGATCTATTGCGCCAAATTTCTTTTCGACTTTCGAGCAGTATTTACTATTCTCTGGTCTTCTCAAAGGTACGTCTTCATTTCCCTTTCCTGATCCTTTTTGGTTTGTACACACTTTCTTAGGCTCGATTACACTTACACGATGAGGATCTTCCCGATTTACTCGAGGGCAGTTACTTCTTAGATGCCCGGCTCCACCGCATCCCCAGCACTTGGTGCTGCAATCTTCCTGATTTGTTCGAGGACAGCTGCTTCTGAGGTGCCCTGCTCCACCAGCACCCCCAGCATGAGATGCTACGTCTCCTCTGTTTCTGAAGTTGGGCCATTAAATCTCGAATTTCCTCTTTCAATTTCCTTATCTCCTTCATCCATGGAGATTCACGGGATGCATCTGCATTCACTCTAGCATGGCGGTCCCTGAGACTGGCTTCAGTGGCGGCCTCCAATTTCAGGGCATATAACAGGGCAGATTTTAGATCTTGGACATCTGCCATTCTTACTGCCCTCCGGATTTCTTCATCTTCCAGTCCGTCGACAAAATACTGGAGAGGAATCATTTCTTGCGCATTTACTGAAAAATCCGAGAAAAGCTACGTTGGCGAGCATTTTTATTTCGAAAGCATACGCTTGCAAACTTTCTCCGGTTTTCTGGTGTCTCCTCTTCATTTCCAGGAGTGCATTATCTTTAGAGTATTTCTGGCCGAACCGAAGATCCAGAGCATTATAGAGGAAGTTTAAATTCAGCCCCTCTGTATCGGGAAGAGTCAGCAATACTTGAGCGGCTTCTCCTCTAAGGGATGCTGCAAGCTGACATGCTTCGACGCCTTCAGTCCATCCATTAGCTTCTGAAATTATGGAAAATTTAGTTTTGTATACCTCCCAGTTAGTTTTTCCATCATAGGTGGACAGTTTCACCGATATTGGAAAGGCAATCAGAGGCAATGGAGAAGTAGGCACAGTTGCTGGAGCAGCAGGCAAAAATTTGCTTTCGTTCGAAGTATTCCCGCACGCTAGAAACTTTTTTTCAAGATCTTCTACTCGCTGCGATACAAGGCTAAAATTTCCAGCCAGTTCTTTCTTCAACCTGCTCTTTAACCCTTTCTATTTTCACTTCAACTACTGCGATTTCTTCTTCCATTTTTGCGGCTATTCTTTTCTTCCACACTGTCAATTTTCTTTTCTAGAGATGTTCTCAGCTCTTCTTGACATTTCTGCATTCTCTCCTTCAACTCTTCTTGGCTCTTGCATACTTTCTAGACCTTTCTGCATTTCTTGTTGGCCTTTCTCCATTCTCTCTCTAGTCTCTTCTTGGCTTCTTTCAACATTTCCAATGCTGCTTTTCAAGGCTTTGATGCCTTCCATCAGAGCCTTCAGTTGCTCATCCATCGCTCTTGTTATTGGCATAAAATCCCGACTTCTGACACTAAATTGTTTACGTAGATCGGGTTCGAGGATTTTATGCAAAATCAGTCGTAAACAACAAGACAGTTCGTTAAGAGCGATGACTATTTATTGGTGTAAATCAATCCTTAAAATACAGGATTCAACAGCAAAATTCGCAGAATAATTAACAGAAGGATTTCACACCTTCAACAGCACTCAGACAGAATAAAGCAGTGTCTAAAATCACGTATGTAAATGACTATTCACAAGCACAGCCAAGCTTATCAAATTCAAGGCAAGTCTTCTAATCGCTAATCAAAACAGTGCTCACTACTCGCTGGTTAAAATCAGACTCACTTTTCGCTGGCTAAAGCCAGACTCGCTACTCCCTAGATGAAATCAGACTGACTCTTGCGGCGAGTATCACTCTATTTATAGCAGAGGCTTAAAGTTCCGGAAAGATGCGCTCGCGCCACAGATCGTGAAATTAGTGGATTTCTCTACTAATTTCTAGAAGAATCCAGAGGGTTCCGAACTCGCCAACATGGTTGCCAAAAGTGATGCCAACTTGGCTCTATCGCCAATTTTTCGCCAAGTTCCCATTGAATCGCCATTATGACGTAAGGGACGGCGTTACTTGTGAATATTACAATTTTAGCATAAAGTAATATAAATGCATTGCACATCCAAATACAAATTATTTACATTATTCTATACAAAATTCGTAACACTGCCCCTCCTCAAAGACTGCACGTCCCGGGCAGTACAATCCCTGAGTAAGAGGCATCTATTCACAGACATATTCTACTCACATAGTAATCGAATATAAAGTAACAAATACTCAACAGCACATACAAAGCAAATAAATTCAAAATACAAACTTAAATTACAACACTAAAATAAAACTAAGGGATTAGAAAAGAGAAACACAATTTACATTATTTACAAAATAGTTAGTGACCATGGTCTGATGTTAAGGATCTTATTCTCCTTGGCCAAGGTAAGGGGCTAGCCTATTATAATGTATTACCTTCGATTTTGTGTGTGGTGATTTCTGTATCCGAACCACAACGTCATTCAGTCTTTTTAGGACTGTGTAAGGACCTTCCCAGTTGGTCTGCAGCTTCGGAGAGAGTCCTTTGCGACGTTTTGTATTCCATAACCACACTTTGTCGCCTTCGTTAAAGTCGTGTCCGGTTGCTCTTGCGTCGTATCGGGTCTTCATCTTCTCTGAAGCCATGCCGATTCTTTCCCTAGCCAAATGATGCATTTCCTCCATCCGTGCCTGGAGTTTCTCAACATACTCCTCAGGCGCCAAAGGAGCATCTGGCGGCTGGCTAAACAAGAGATCTGCAGGCAAACGAATATCACGTCCAAAGAGCATCTGGGATGGGGAATAGCCAGTGGTCTCGTGGACGGCACTCCGGTAGGCAAGCAGGAAAAGAGGCAGTTTCTGGTCCCAGTCCTGTTGATTACTGGATACCAGGAGAGAGAGGCTGTTCAGGATGGTCCGATTGAACCTCTCTACCATGCCGTCAGACTGAGGATGTAAAGCTGTTGTCCGGGTTTTGTCAATGCCGAGTATCTCACACAGTCTCTTGCAAACTGCAGAATCGAAGTTCCTTCCCTGATCGGAGTGCAGTTGTAGAGGAGCTCCGTATCTTGAGATCCAGTGTTGAACAAGAGCCTCTGCAACAGTCGAGGCCTCTTGGTCGGATATAGGATAGGCCTCAGGCCACTTTGTGAAGTAGTCCATGACAACCAAGATGTTGTTGTTGCCATCTGCCAATCTCGGAAGTGGGCCTAAGATATCGAAAGCTATTCTTTCGAAAGGCGCTCCCGCATTATACAACTGGAGTCGTCCTCTGGTGCGTTTTCTTGGACCTTTACGTGCAGCACAGGGATCACATGTGCGACACCACTTCTCAACGTCACTCCGCACATTGTTCCAGTAGAAGCGCTCTCGGACTTTTTGTAAGGTCTTCATAACACCAAAAAGACCACCAGTTGGATTGCAATGGAGTTCGTTTAGGACTGTCGATATTCTTGTCTTCGGGAGTATTAATTGCCACCTGAATGCTTTTCCGTCGTCACACTCCCATTTTCGATATAATACACCATTTCTCAGGTGCAGAGAGTCCCAAAGAGCCCAGTAACGCTTCGTTGTAGGATGGAAAGAGGCGATGTCTTGCCAGATGGGCTTTTCATCAGATGACTCTTTGAATTCTATTACTGGTTTAATTTCAGGATCAGCCATTTGATCTTTTCGGACGCTCTCGTCACACCGCGCGTCCAATTCCGATGTTAATGGCGTGATAACTTGGCGAACTACTGGATCTATTGCGCCAAATTTCTTTTCGACTTTCGAGCAGTATTTACTATTCTCTGGTCTTCTCAAAGGTACGTCTTCATTTCCCTTTCCTGATCCTTTTTGGTTTGTACACACTTTCTTAGGCTCGATTACACTTACACGATGAGGATCTTCCCGATTTACTCGAGGGCAGTTACTTCTTAGATGCCCGGCTCCACCGCATCCCCAGCACTTGGTGCTGCAATCTTCCTGATTTGTTCGAGGACAGCTGCTTCTGAGGTGCCCTGCTCCACCGCACCCCCAGCATGAGATGCTACGTCTCCTCTGTTTCTGAAGTTGGGCCATTAAATCTCGAATTTCCTCTTTCAATTTCCTTATCTCCTTCATCCATGGAGATTCACGGGATGCATCTGCATTCACTCTAGCATGGCGGTCCCTGAGACTGGCTTCAGTGGCGGCCTCCAATTTCAGGGCATATAACAGGGCAGATTTTAGATCTTGGACATCTGCCATTCTTACTGCCCTCCGGATTTCTTCATCTTCCAGTCCGTCGACAAAATACTGGAGAGGAATCATTTCTTGCGCATTTACTGAAAAATCCGAGAAAGCTACGTTGGCGAGCATTTTTATTTCGAAAGCATACGCTTGCAAACTTTCTCCGGTTTTCTGGTGTCTCCTCTTCATTTCCAGGAGTGCATTATCTTTAGAGTATTTCTGGCCGAACCGAAGATCCAGAGCATTATAGAGGAAGTTTAAATTCAGCCCCTCTGTATCGGGAAGAGTCAGCAATACTTGAGCGGCTTCTCCTCTAAGGGATGCTGCAAGCTGACATGCTTCGACGCCTTCAGTCCATCCATTAGCTTCTGAAATTATGGAAAATTTAGTTTTGTATACCTCCCAGTTAGTTTTTCCATCATAGGTGGACAGTTTCACCGATATTGGAAAGGCAATCAGAGGCAATGGAGAAGTAGGCACAGTTGCTGGAGCAGCAGGCAAAAATTTGCTTTCGTTCGAAGTATTCCCGCACGCTAGAAACTTTTTTTCAAGATCTTCTACTCGCTGCGATACAAGGCTAAAATTTCCAGCCAGTTCTTTCTTCAACCTGCTCTTTAACCCTTTCTATTTTCACTTCAACTACTGCGATTTCTTCTTCCATTTTTGCGGCTATTCTTTCTTCCACACTGTCAATTTTCTTTTCTAGAGATGTTCTCAGCTCTTCTTGACATTTCTGCATTCTCTCCTTCAACTCTTCTTGGCTCTTCTGCATACTTTCTAGACCTTTCTGCATTTCTTGTTGGCCTTTCTCCATTCTCTCTCTAGTCTCTTCTTGGCTTCTTTCAACATTTCCAATGCTGCTTTTCAAGGCTTTGATGCCTTCCATCAGAGCCTTCAGTTGCTCATCCATCGCTCTTGTTATTGGCATAAAATCCCGACTTCTGACACTAAATTGTTACGTAGATCGGGGTTCGAGGATTTTATGCAAAATCAGTCGTAAACAACAAGACAGTTCGTTAAGAGCGATGACTATTTATTGGTGTAAATCAATCCTTAAAATACAGGATTCAACAGCAAAATTCGCAGAATAATTAACAGAAGGATTTCACACCTTCAACAGCACTCAGACAGAATAAGCAGTGTCTAAAATTCACGTATGTAAATGACTATTCACAAGCACAGCCAAGCTTATCAAATTCAAGGCAAGTCTTCTAATCGCTAATCAAAACAGTGCTCACTACTCGCTGGTTAAAATCAGACTCACTTTTCGCTGGCTAAAGCCAGACTCGCTACTCCCTAGATGAAATCAGACTGACTCTTGCGGCGAGTATCACTCTATTTATAGCAGAGGCTTAAAGTTCCGGAAAGATGCGCTCGCGCCACAGATCGTGAAATTAGTGGATTTCTCTACTAATTTCTAGAAGAATCCAGAGGGTTCCGAACTCGCCAACATGGTTGCCAAAAGTGATGCCAACTTGGCTCTATCGCCAATTTTTCGTCAAGTTCCCATTGAATCGCCATTATGACGTAAGGGACGGCGTTACTTGTGAATATTACAATTTTAGCATAAAGTAATATAAATGCATTGCACATCCAAATACAAATTATTTACATTATTCTATACAAAATTCGTAACACTGCCCCCTCCTCAAAGACTGCACGTCCCGGGCAGTACAATCCCTGAGTAAGAGGCATCTATTCACAGACATATTCTACTCACATAGTAATCGAATATAAAGTAACAAATACTCAACAGCACATACAAAGCAAATAAATTCAAAATACAAACTTAAATTACAGCACTAAAATAAAACTAAGGGATTAGAAAAGAGAAACACAATTTACATTATTTACAAAATAGTTAGTGACCATGGTCTGATGTTAAGGATCTTATTCTCCTTGGCCAAGGTAAGGGGCTAGCCTATTATAATGTATTATCTTCGATTTTGTGTGTGGTGATTTCTGTATCCGAACCACAACGTCATTCAGTCTTTTTAGGACTGTGTAAGGACCTTCCCAGTTGATCTGCAGCTTCGGAGAGAGTCCTTTGCGACGTATTGTATTCCATAATCACACTTTGTCGCCTTCGTTAAAGTCGTGTCCGGTTGCTCTTGCGTCGTATCGGGTCTTCATCCTCTCTGAAGCCATGCCGATTCTTTCCCTAGCCAAATGATGCATTTCCTCCATCCGTGCCTGGAGTTTCTCAACATACTCCTCAGGCGCCAAAGGAGCATCTGGTGGCCGGCTAAACAAGAGATCTGCAGGCAACCGAAGATCACGTCCGAAGAGCATCTGGGATGGGGAATAGCCAGTGGTCTCGTGGACGGCACTCCGGTAGGCAAGCAGGAAAAGAGGCAGTTTCTGGTCCCAGTCCTGTTGATTACTGGATACCAGGAGAGAGATGCTGTTCAGGATGGTCCGATTGAACCTCTCTACCATGCCGTCAGACTGAGGATGTAAAGCTGTTGTACGGGTTTTGTCAATGCCGAGTATCTCACACAGTCTCTTGCAAACTGCAGAATCGAAGTTCCTTCCCTGATCGGAGTGCAGTTGTAGAGGAGCTCCGTATCTTGAGATCCAGTGTTGAACAAGAGCCTCTGCAACAGTCGATGCCTCTTGGTCGGACATAGGATAGGCTTCAGGCCACTTTGTGAAGTAGTCCATGACAACCAAGATGTTGTTGTTGCCATCTGCCAATCTCGGAAGTGGGCCTAAGATATCGAAAGCTATTCTTTCGAAAGGCGCTCCCGCATTATACAACTGGAGTCGTCCTCTGGTGCGTTTTCTTGGACCTTTACGTGCAGCACAGGGATCACATGTGCGACACCACTTCTCAACGTCACTCCGCACATTGTTCCAGTAGAAGCGCTCTCGGACTTTTTGTAAGGTCTTCATAACACCAAAAAGACCACCAGTTGGATTGCAATGGAGTTCGTTTAGGACTGTCGATATTCTTGTCTTCGGGAGTATTAATTGCCACCTGAATGCTTTTCCGTCGTCACACTCCCATTTTCGATATAATACACCATTTCTCAGGTGCAGAGAGTCCCAAAGAGCCCAGTAACGCTTCGTTGTAGGATGGAAAGAGGCGATGTCTTGCCAGATGGGCTTTTCATCAGATGACTCTTTGAATTCTATTACTGGTTTAATTTCAGGATCAGCCATTTGATCTTTTCGGACGCTCTCGTCACACCGCGCGTCCAATTCCGATGTTAATGGCGTGATAACTTGGCGAACTACTGGATCTATTGCGCCAAATTTCTTTTCGACTTTCGAGCAGTATTTACTATTCTCTGGTCTTCTCAAAGGTACGTCTTCATTTCCCTTTCCTGATCCTTTTTGGTTTGTACACACTTTCTTAGGCTCGATTACACTTACACGATGAGGATCTTCCCGATTTACTCGAGGGCAGTTACTTCTTAGATGCCCGGCTCCACCGCATCCCCAGCACTTGGTGCTGCAATCTTCCTGATTTGTTCGAGGACAGCTGCTTCTGAGGTGCCCTGCTCCACCGCACCCCCAGCATGAGATGCTACGTCTCCTCTGTTTCTGAAGTTGGGCCATTAAATCTCGAATTTCCTCTTTCAATTTCCTTATCTCCTTCATCCATGGAGATTCACGGGATGCATCTGCATTCACTCTAGCATGGCGGTCCCTGAGACTGGCTTCAGTGGCGGCCTCCAATTTCAGGGCATATAACAGGGCAGATTTTAGATCTTGGACATCTGCCATTCTTACTGCCCTCCGGATTTCTTCATCTTCCAGTCCGTCGACAAAATACTGGAGAGGAATCATTTCTTGCGCATTTACTGAAAAATCCGAGAAAGCTACGTTGGCGAGCATTTTTATTTCGAAAGCATACGCTTGCAAACTTTCTCCGGTTTTCTGGTGTCTCCTCTTCATTTCCAGGAGTGCATTATCTTTAGAGTATTTCTGGCCGAACCGAAGATCCAGAGCATTATAGAGGAAGTTTAAATTCAGCCCCTCTGTATCGGGAAGAGTCAGCAATACTTGAGCGGCTTCTCCTCTAAGGGATGCTGCAAGCTGACATGCTTCGACGCCTTCAGTCCATCCATTAGCTTCTGAAATTATGGAAAATTTAGTTTTGTATACCTCCCAGTTAGTTTTTCCATCATAGGTGGACAGTTTCACCGATATTGGAAAGGCAATCAGAGGCAATGGAGAAGTAGGCACAGTTGCTGGAGCAGCAGGCAAAAATTTGCTTTCGTTCGAAGTATTCCCGCACGCTAGAAACTTTTTTTCAAGATCTTCTACTCGCTGCGATACAAGGCTAAAATTTCCAGCCAGTTCTTTCTTCAACCTGCTCTTTAACCCTTTCTATTTTCACTTCAACTACTGCGATTTCTTCTTCCATTTTTGCGGCTATTCTTTCTTCCACACTGTCAATTTTCTTTTCTAGAGATGTTCTCAGCTCTTCTTGACATTTCTGCATTCTCTCCTTCAACTCTTCTTGGCTCTTCTGCATACTTTCTAGACCTTTCTGCATTTCTTGTTGGCCTTTCTCCATTCTCTCTCTAGTCTCTTCTTGGCTTCTTTCAACATTTCCAATGCTGCTTTTCAAGGCTTTGATGCCTTCCATCAGAGCCTTCAGTTGCTCATCCATCGCTCTTGTTATTGGCATAAAATCCCGACTTCTGACACTAAATTGTTACGTAGATCGGGGTTCGAGGATTTTATGCAAAATCAGTCGTAAACAACAAGACAGTTCGTTAAGAGCGATGACTATTTATTGGTGTAAATCAATCCTTAAAATACAGGATTCAACAGCAAAATTCGCAGAATAATTAACAGAAGGATTTCACACCTTCAACAGCACTCAGACAGAATAAGCAGTGTCTAAAATTCACGTATGTAAATGACTATTCACAAGCACAGCCAAGCTTATCAAATTCAAGGCAAGTCTTCTAATCGCTAATCAAAACAGTGCTCACTACTCGCTGGTTAAAATCAGACTCACTTTTCGCTGGCTAAAGCCAGACTCGCTACTCCCTAGATGAAATCAGACTGACTCTTGCGGCGAGTATCACTCTATTTATAGCAGAGGCTTAAAGTTCCGGAAAGATGCGCTCGCGCCACAGATCGTGAAATTAGTGGATTTCTCTACTAATTTCTAGAAGAATCCAGAGGGTTCCGAACTCGCCAACATGGTTGCCAAAAGTGATGCCAACTTGGCTCTATCGCCAATTTTTCGTCAAGTTCCCATTGAATCGCCATTATGACGTAAGGGACGGCGTTACTTGTGAATATTACAATTTTAGCATAAAGTAATATAAATGCATTGCACATCCAAATACAAATTATTTACATTATTCTATACAAAATTCGTAACACTGCCCCCTCCTCAAAGACTGCACGTCCCGGGCAGTACAATCCCTGAGTAAGAGGCATCTATTCACAGACATATTCTACTCACATAGTAATCGAATATAAAGTAACAAATACTCAACAGCACATACAAAGCAAATAAATTCAAAATACAAACTTAAATTACAGCACTAAAATAAAACTAAGGGATTAGAAAAGAGAAACACAATTTACATTATTTACAAAATAGTTAGTGACCATGGTCTGATGTTAAGGATCTTATTCTCCTTGGCCAAGGTAAGGGGCTAGCCTATTATAATGTATTATCTTCGATTTTGTGTGTGGTGATTTCTGTATCCGAACCACAACGTCATTCAGTCTTTTTAGGACTGTGTAAGGACCTTCCCAGTTGATCTGCAGCTTCGGAGAGAGTCCTTTGCGACGTATTGTATTCCATAATCACACTTTGTCGCCTTCGTTAAAGTCGTGTCCGGTTGCTCTTGCGTCGTATCGGGTCTTCATCCTCTCTGAAGCCATGCCGATTCTTTCCCTAGCCAAATGATGCATTTCCTCCATCCGTGCCTGGAGTTTCTCAACATACTCCTCAGGCGCCAAAGGAGCATCTGGTGGCCGGCTAAACAAGAGATCTGCAGGCAACCGAAGATCACGTCCGAAGAGCATCTGGGATGGGGAATAGCCAGTGGTCTCGTGGACGGCACTCCGGTAGGCAAGCAGGAAAAGAGGCAGTTTCTGGTCCCAGTCCTGTTGATTACTGGATACCAGGAGAGAGATGCTGTTCAGGATGGTCCGATTGAACCTCTCTACCATGCCGTCAGACTGAGGATGTAAAGCTGTTGTACGGGTTTTGTCAATGCCGAGTATCTCACACAGTCTCTTGCAAACTGCAGAATCGAAGTTCCTTCCCTGATCGGAGTGCAGTTGTAGAGGAGCTCCGTATCTTGAGATCCAGTGTTGAACAAGAGCCTCTGCAACAGTCGATGCCTCTTGGTCGGACATAGGATAGGCTTCAGGCCACTTTGTGAAGTAGTCCATGACAACCAAGATGTTGTTGTTGCCATCTGCCAATCTCGGAAGTGGGCCTAAGATATCGAAAGCTATTCTTTCGAAAGGCGCTCCCGCATTATACAACTGGAGTCGTCCTCTGGTGCGTTTTCTTGGACCTTTACGTGCAGCACAGGGATCACATGTGCGACACCACTTCTCAACGTCACTCCGCACATTGTTCCAGTAGAAGCGCTCTCGGACTTTTTGTAAGGTCTTCATAACACCAAAAAGACCACCAGTTGGATTGCCATGGAGTTCGTTTAGGACTGTCGATATTCTTGTCTTCGGGAGTATTAATTGCCACCTGAATGCTTTTCCGTCGTCACACTCCCATTTTCGATATAATACACCATTTCTCAGGTGCAGAGAGTCCCAAAGAGCCCAGTAACGCTTCGTTGTAGGATGGAAAGAGGCGATGTCTTGCCAGATGGGCTTTTCATCAGATGACTCTTTGAATTCTATTACTGGTTTAATTTCAGGATCAGCCATTTGATCTTTTCGGACGCTCTCGTCACACCGCGCGTCCAATTCCGATGTTAATGGCGTGATAACTTGGCGAACTACTGGATCTATTGCGCCAAATTTCTTTTCGACTTTCGAGCAGTATTTACTATTCTCTGGTCTTCTCAAAGGTACGTCTTCATTTCCCTTTCCTGATCCTTTTTGGTTTGTACACACTTTCTTAGGCTCGATTACACTTACACGATGAGGATCTTCCGATTTACTCGAGGGCAGTTACTTCTTAGATGCCCGGCTCCACCGCATCCCCAGCACTTGGTGCTGCAATCTTCCTGATTTGTTCGAGGACAGCTGCTTCTGAGGTGCCCTGCTCCACCGCACCCCCAGCATGAGATGCTACGTCTCCTCTGTTTCTGAAGTTGGGCCATTAAATCTCGAATTTCCTCTTTCAATTTCCTTATCTCCTTCATCCATGGAGATTCACGGGATGCATCTGCATTCACTCTAGCATGGCGGTCCCTGAGACTGGCTTCAGTGGCGGCCTCCAATTTCAGGGCATATAACAGGGCAGATTTTAGATCTTGGACATCTGCCATTCTTACTGCCCTCCGGATTTCTTCATCTTCCAGTCCGTCGACAAAATACTGGAGAGGAATCATTTCTTGCGCATTTACTGAAAAATCCGAGAAAGCTACGTTGGCGAGCATTTTTATTTCGAAAGCATACGCTTGCAAACTTTCTCCGTTTTCTGGTGTCTCCTCTTCATTTCCAGGAGTGCATTATCTTTAGAGTATTTCTGGCCGAACCGAAGATCCAGAGCATTATAGAGGAAGTTTAAATTCAGCCCCTCTGTATCGGGAAGAGTCAGCAATACTTGAGCGGCTTCTCCTCTAAGGGATGCTGCAAGCTGACATGCTTCGACGCCTTCAGTCCATCCATTAGCTTCTGAAATTATGGAAAATTTAGTTTTGTATACCTCCCAGTTAGTTTTTCCATCATAGGTGGACAGTTTCACCGATATTGGAAAGGCAATCAGAGGCAATGGAGAAGTAGGCACAGTTGCTGGAGCAGCAGGCAAAAATTTGCTTTCGTTCGAAGTATTCCCGCACGCTAGAAACTTTTTTTCAAGATCTTCTACTCGCTGCGATACAAGGCTAAAATTTCCAGCCAGTTCTTTCTTCAACCTGCTCTTTAACCCTTTCTATTTTCACTTCAACTACTGCGATTTCTTCTTCCATTTTTGCGGCTATTCTTTCTTCCACACTGTCAATTTTCTTTTCTAGAGATGTTCTCAGCTCTTCTTGACATTTCTGCATTCTCTCCTTCAACTCTTCTTGGCTCTTCTGCATACTTTCTAGACCTTTCTGCATTTCTTGTTGGCCTTTCTCCATTCTCTCTCTAGTCTCTTCTTGGCTTCTTTCAACATTTCCAATGCTGCTTTTCAAGGCTTTGATGCCTTCCATCAGAGCCTTCAGTTGCTCATCCATCGCTCTTGTTATTGGCATAAAATCCCGACTTCTGACACTAAATTGTTACGTAGATCGGGGTTCGAGGATTTTATGCAAAATCAGTCGTAAACAACAAGACAGTTCGTTAAGAGCGATGACTATTTATTGGTGTAAATCAATCCTTAAAATACAGGATTCAACAGCAAAATTCGCAGAATAATTAACAGAAGGATTTCACACCTTCAACAGCACTCAGACAGAATAAGCAGTGTCTAAAATTCACGTATGTAAATGACTATTCACAAGCACAGCCAAGCTTATCAAATTCAAGGCAAGTCTTCTAATCGCTAATCAAAACAGTGCTCACTACTCGCTGGTTAAAATCAGACTCACTTTTCGCTGGCTAAAGCCAGACTCGCTACTCCCTAGATGAAATCAGACTGACTCTTGCGGCGAGTATCACTCTATTTATAGCAGAGGCTTAAAGTTCCGGAAAGATGCGCTCGCGCCACAGATCGTGAAATTAGTGGATTTCTCTACTAATTTCTAGAAGAATCCAGAGGGTTCCGAACTCGCCAACATGGTTGCCAAAAGTGATGCCAACTTGGCTCTATCGCCAATTTTTCGTCAAGTTCCCATTGAATCGCCATTATGACGTAAGGGACGGCGTTACTTGTGAATATTACAATTTTAGCATAAAGTAATATAAATGCATTGCACATCCAAATACAAATTATTTACATTATTCTATACAAAATTCGTAACACTGCCCCCTCCTCAAAGACTGCACGTCCCGGGCAGTACAATCCCTGAGTAAGAGGCATCTATTCACAGACATATTCTACTCACATAGTAATCGAATATAAAGTAACAAATACTCAACAGCACATACAAAGCAAATAAATTCAAAATACAAACTTAAATTACAGCACTAAAATAAAACTAAGGGATTAGAAAAGAGAAACACAATTTACATTATTTACAAAATAGTTAGTGACCATGGTCTGATGTTAAGGATCTTATTCTCCTTGGCCAAGGTAAGGGGCTAGCCTATTATAATGTATTATCTTCGATTTTGTGTGTGGTGATTTCTGTATCCGAACCACAACGTCATTCAGTCTTTTTAGGACTGTGTAAGGACCTTCCCAGTTGATCTGCAGCTTCGGAGAGAGTCCTTTGCGACGTATTGTATTCCATAATCACACTTTGTCGCCTTCGTTAAAGTCGTGTCCGGTTGCTCTTGCGTCGTATCGGGTCTTCATCCTCTCTGAAGCCATGCCGATTCTTTCCCTAGCCAAATGATGCATTTCCTCCATCCGTGCCTGGAGTTTCTCAACATACTCCTCAGGCGCCAAAGGAGCATCTGGTGGCCGGCTAAACAAGAGATCTGCAGGCAACCGAAGATCACGTCCGAAGAGCATCTGGGATGGGGAATAGCCAGTGGTCTCGTGGACGGCACTCCGGTAGGCAAGCAGGAAAAGAGGCAGTTTCTGGTCCCAGTCCTGTTGATTACTGGATACCAGGAGAGAGATGCTGTTCAGGATGGTCCGATTGAACCTCTCTACCATGCCGTCAGACTGAGGATGTAAAGCTGTTGTACGGGTTTTGTCAATGCCGAGTATCTCACACAGTCTCTTGCAAACTGCAGAATCGAAGTTCCTTCCCTGATCGGAGTGCAGTTGTAGAGGAGCTCCGTATCTTGAGATCCAGTGTTGAACAAGAGCCTCTGCAACAGTCGATGCCTCTTGGTCGGACATAGGATAGGCTTCAGGCCACTTTGTGAAGTAGTCCATGACAACCAAGATGTTGTTGTTGCCATCTGCCAATCTCGGAAGTGGGCCTAAGATATCGAAAGCTATTCTTTCGAAAGGCGCTCCCGCATTATACAACTGGAGTCGTCCTCTGGTGCGTTTTCTTGGACCTTTACGTGCAGCACAGGGATCACATGTGCGACACCACTTCTCAACGTCACTCCGCACATTGTTCCAGTAGAAGCGCTCTCGGACTTTTGTAAGGTCTTCATAACACCAAAAAGACCACCAGTTGGGATTGCCATGGAGTTCGTTTAGGACTGTCGATATTCTTGTCTTCGGGAGTATTAATTGCCACCTGAATGCTTTTCCGTCGTCACACTCCCATTTTCGATATAATACACCATTTCTCAGGTGCAGAGAGTCCAAAGAGCCCAGTAACGCTTCGTTGTAGGATGGAAAGAGGCGATGTCTTGCCAGATGGGCTTTTCATCAGATGATTCTTTGAATTCTATTACTGGTTTAATTTCAGGATCAGCCATTTGATCTTTTCGGACGCTCTCGTCACACCGCGCGTCCAATTCCGATGTTGATGGCGTGTAACTGGCGGACTACTGGATCTATTGCAGCCAAATTTCTTTTTCGACTTTCGAGCAGTATTTACTATTCTCTGGTCTTCTCAAAGGTACGTCTTCATTTCCCTTTCCTGATCCTTTTTGGTTTGTACACACTTTTAGGCTCAATTACACTTACACGTGAGGATCTTCCGATTTACCAGGCCAGTTACTTCTTAGATGCCCGGCTCCACCGCATCCCCAGCACTTGGTGCTGCAATCTTCCTGATTTGTTCGAGGACAGCTGCTTCTGAGGTGCCCTGCTCCACCGCACCCCCAGCATGAGATGCTACGTCTCCTCTGTTTCTGAAGTTGGGCCATTAAATCTCGAATTTCCTCTTTCAATTTCCTTATCTCCTTCATCCATGGAGATTCACGGATGCATCTGCATTCACTCTAGCATGGCGGTCCCTGAGACTGGCTTCAGTGGCGGCCTCCAATTTCAGGGCATATAACAGGGCAGATTTTAGATCTTGGACATCTGCCATTCTTACTGCCCTCCGGATTTCTTCATCTTCCAGTCCGTCGACAAAATACTGGAGAGGAATCATTTCTTGCGCATTTACTGAAAATCCGAGAAAGCTACGTTGGCGAGCATTTTTATTTCGAAAGCATACGCTTGCAAACTTTCTCCGGTTTTCTGGTGTCTCCTCTTCATTTCCAGGAGTGCATTATCTTTAGAGTATTTCTGGCCGAACCGAAGATCCAGAGCATTATAGAGGAAGTTTAAATTCAGCCCTCTGTATCGGGAAGAGTCAGCAATACTTGAGCGGCTTCTCCTCTAAGGGATGCTGCAAGCTGACATGCTTCGACGCCTTCAGTCCATCCATTAGCTTCTGAAATTATGGAAAATTGAGTTTGTATACCTCCCAGTTAGTTTTTCCGTCATAGGTGGACAGTTTCACCGATATTGGAGAGGCAATCAGAGGCAATGGAGAAGTAGGCACAGTTGCTGGAGCAGCAGGCAAAAATTTGCTTTCGTTCGAAGTATTCCCGCACGCTAGAAACTTTTTTTCAAGATCTTCTACTCGCTGCGATACAAGGCTAAAATTTCCAGCCACTTCTTCAATTCTTTCTTCAACCTGCTCTTTAACCCTTTCTATTTTCACTTCAACTACTGCGATTTCTTCTTCCATTTTTGCGGCTATTCTTTCTTCCACACTGTCAATTTTCTTTTCTAGAGATGTTCTCAGCTCTTCTTGACATTTCTGCATTCTCTCCTTCAACTCTTCTTGGCTCTTCTGCATACTTTCTAGACCTTTCTGCATTTCTTGTTGGCCTTTCTCCATTCTCTCTCTAGTCTCTTCTTGGCTTCTTTCAACATTTCAATGCTGCTTTTCAAGGCTTTGATGCCTTCCATCAGAGCCTTCAGTTGCTCATCCATCGCTCTTGTTATTGGCATAAAATCCCGACTTCTGACACTAAATTGTTACGTAGATCGGGGTTCGAGGATTTTATGCAAAATCAGTCGTAAACAACAAGACAGTTCGTTAAGAGCGATGACTATTTATTGGTGTAAATCAATCCTTAAAATACAGGATTCAACA
This sequence comes from Trichonephila clavata, assembly GCA_019973975.1. NCBI lineage: Eukaryota > Metazoa > Arthropoda > Arachnida > Araneae > Nephilidae > Trichonephila > Trichonephila clavata. Next base: position 200,690 of record BMAO01009539.1, on the reverse strand, counting down.
GCAAAATTCGCAGAATAATTAACAGAAGGATTTCACACCTTCAACAGCACTCAGACAGAATAAGCAGTGTCTAAAATTCACGTATGTAAATGACGATTCACAAGCACAGCCGAGCTTATCAAATTCAAGGCAAGTCTTCTAATCGCTAATCAAAACAGTGCTCACTACTCGCTGGTTAAAATCAGACTCACTTTTCGCTGGCTAAGCCAGACTCGCTACTCCCTACTGAAACCAGACTGACTCTTGCGGCGAGTATCACTCTATTTATAGCAGAGGCTTAAAGTTCCGGAAAGATGCGCTCGCGCCACAGATCGTGAAATTAGTGGATTTCTCTACTAATTTCTAGAAGAATCCAGAGGGTTCCGAACTCGCCAACATGGTTGCCAAAAGTGATGCCAACTTGGCTCTATCGCCAATTTTTCCAAGTTCCCATTGAATCGCCATTATGACGTAAGGGACGGCGTTGCTTGTGAATATTACAATTTTAGCATAAAGTAATATAAATGCATTGCTCATCCAAATACAAATTATTTACATTATTCTATACAAATTCGAAACAATATTATTATTTAATAGTCAGTGGATTGGTTTGATTGTTTATCAGTTGTCGCACTTGAAGCAACACTAAGTCTATCGGACCTCTTAATTGGAACCACGGTCAAGTGACGAGGATGACACCTGAACTAGCACCTCACTCTCCAAATTTTACCACGCTAACGTGAAATTTGAAACCGATCCAACGGACATCAAAGCACTCTACACCAGGCGCCGGCGTGCCAAACCAATCTACCATAGGATTCAGCGTGCCACACATAGGACATATTTGAAGTAATTCGGATTCCCACGATAGGGAGAAGAGTTAAAAATAATAGAGATTAGTAACATAGATTTAACAGTTTTATTTTATATTAATTTTTCATCATTTAAAGTTATTTTTAAACAAAAAATAAACAACATCAAATACAATTCCTCCAACATATATTTAAAAAAATTAAATTATGCGTATATTATGTATCTTTTAGATATATTTATGAAATAAGAAATAAACGGCATAAAATATAAATATTTCCTTTCAATATTGTTAAATAAAAAAAATTAATAAAGGCTGTAAGGTATCCGACTATACTTGTGACAACTTTTCTTAAAAAAATTGAGATATGGAGATTTTTTCGTTGTTTTAAACTTTTAGTACATTTTAAGAGAAAAGGGATTATTATTACTAAAATGGGAAAAATTGGTAAAAATTTACAAAGAATAATCTAAACAAAGCCTAGACTGTACCAAAGTTTTTGAACAAACTATCAATTTTTAAATTCTGATGTGTTGTTATTT